>JAEIIH010035664.1:0-11325 GCA_018904745.1 Drosophila orosa
GCCGGGCCAGGGGTTGGAGAAGATGCGCAGCTGCCTGATGAGGCGCACCGACATGAACTCGATGGACGCCTTCTGACACTGCAGATTGAGGTCTATCAACAGGGAGTGTCGAAGCTGCTGCAGTTCGATGGACCTTGTCGATTGATGACGCGTGTAGACAGTTTGTGTCCACCACCTTTGGACGATGTTGGCAAGCAACTTTGACGCGTGCCTCGATGAGGTAGATCCATCTAGAATGCTACCCTGAGTTGCCGTTAATCTGGGCTTTAGCATACTGACCCTCTGCTCCTCCTTATGCAGGAACATTTTGATGTACTCATCGCGACACATGGAGGGATCACAATCGGGCAATGGAAACTTAATTTCATGTTGGTCGTTGGTTGCGGATTCATCATCTGTAATCAGCAAACTCAGACTTTTCGTCGTTTTCTGAGACATTCTTTTAATATATTTTTTTATTTTGTAGGTTATTTTAATATTTTGTAGGTTTTTTTTTGTTGCTGTATGAGTTGTTTGTTCAGTATTGTGACTGTGACTTATTTGAGTTGCCTCGTATCTCCTACTTTAATTCAAGATACTATTTTAGTAAATGTTTGCCTTAAGTTCGGTTCGCTATGCCCCCTTATTGCCTTACTACTCCCAAATCCCGGATCCCATTACAGTGACTTTGGGGGCAAGAATAACATGAAACCTTTGGGGGTTAAGTTCACCAGGCAGGACACAGAATTATTTGATATCGAATATCGATGTGCTTTAGAATTTGGCGGATTTCTTTCTTTTCTTGGTCGGTTCCTTTGGCTTGTAGACAGCCTCTAAAGCCGTCACCGTGGCCTGCACATCTACGGTGGGCTGAGGAAAGAGGGTAATTTGTTGACCACATTTGTATACACCAGCCAAGTAAAGGAACATCAAACAAGATTATGTAAATCTTCTTAAGATAATTAAGTTTGTTAAACACTCAAGAGAAGTTATAGGCAATAGCCTACGTTTCTTCCTACCTGCTTTTCCCTTTGTATTTTCTGCTCCGTTGCCATCAGTTCCCTCTCCTCGGCAATTCTCCGCTTGTACATCTGCTCCTGCTCCTGATAGAACTTGAGATCGTCCTTGACCTTCTGCAGGGCAAGTCGTGCCACCGTGCACTCCACCTCGGAATTTTCGAGATCGTTGTCGTAGCGGCTCTGCCACTCATTGAGCTTCTCCCGCATACCGTCCACTTCGAGGGCGTAGATGTGCTCCATATGGTTGCGCACTAACAGGTTCTGCATATTGATGGTCTCCAGGTCCTTTAGTTGCTTGGCCAGCTCCTCCTCGCGTCCATTGAGGAGCATCAGCCGCTGGTCCGCACAGCTGCTCAGCCAGTTTAATCGGTAGCGCACCTCGATGGGATCCAGAGCTGAGATCCGTTCTAGTAATTTCCAATACACATCATTTGTGGCTGCTCTACTCACCGCTCACGTCCTCGATCTGATCGATGACCTCCGTCAGGCGGGTGTTTTTGATGTTAACGCTGCTGGACTTTGTAAGCTGGATGGACGCCTTCAGTTTGTCCCGCAACTGTGAATTATCCACGAGACCCTGAATCCAAGGACCGTCCAAATGGTACTTGGCGTCACTACGAGAAAAAAAGCATGCATACTTATATTCAAGAGGGGAATCTTTATAAAATGTAACCACGTACCGTAGCATTTGCATGCTGCTTTCGCAGAAATCAAGATTTTGGCTAAAGTCCTCTCTGATCTCGTAGATTAAAACCATAATTTCGTGTAGATCCGTCCGGAACTTGAGGCAGTCCAGCTCCTCGGTGGTCCGATCCCGGTGGATCACGTCAAGATATATCTGGTTCATGTCAAGTCGTGACATGAAGTTATCCAGCGACCAGGTGAACAGCCGGTACGGGATATCGTCCAGCTTGCCGGGCCAGGGGTTGGAGAAGATGCGCAGCTGCCTGATGAGGCGCACCGACATGAACTCAATGGACGCCTTCTGGCACTGCAGATTGAGCTCCATCAACTGGGAGTGTCGAAGCTCCTGCTGTTGGGTGGACCTTGTCGATAGATGACGCGAGTAGTTGGTTTGTGTCCACCACCTTTGGACGATGTTGGCAAGCAACTTTGACTCGTGCTCGGTTAGGCCAAATCCATCATCGGAAAAGCTTCCCTTAGTTACCGATAATCTGGGCTTTAGCATACTGATTCTCTTCTCCTCCTGATCCAGAAACTTTTGGATGTACTCATCGCGACACAGAGAGGGATCACAATCGGGCAATGGAAACTTAATTTCGAACTGTTCGGTGCTTGCGGATTCATCATCTGCAGCAGCTCTCTTCGTTTTCTGAGCCATTCTTGTTTTAATATTTTGTAGTTTTTTTTTTTGTTTTTTTTTTTTTTGCTGTGTGGACTTGTTTGTTCAGTGTTTACCTGTGGCTGTTAAATTTATTATTTGAGTTGCCTAGAATCTCCTACTTTAATTCATGATACTATATTAATTGTATTATTTTATCAGTATCGAAAATCGAAATATTAATCAACTGTTTAATATGTGAGGTAGTATGTTTTCCTGAAACGGATATAAACCTCCTTCATTAAGTTTATTTTCATTCTTGTTTTCTCCAAGTTTATGTAAACATTTTTGTTTTATTGCAGCAAAATACATTTTTATTATTACTAAGGATTCGAACATTGCTAGGGAGGGACCTCTCAGATCTTTTTCATTTTTAATATTTAATATTATTCCTTTTATGTGTTAAAGTATTTGCTCAGACTCAGAAGTTTTAGCCGTAGTTTGTTTAATTTTTAAATAAATAATTACATATATATATATTCTTGTACTTGAACAATATTTGTTTTAAGGGAGTTCCGTAAGAGTTTGAGTTCTTATCTTTATAAATTTATCAATTACGGTCTCAAATCTCCCTCCACATAGTGCTGGAAAGCATCACTTATCGCTCGCGAACGCGCTCGCTGGCAACGTTGGTCACTCGCGACCGAAAAGTCTGGTAACGCTGGCTGCCCATTTTTGCCATTCGTCCCGTAATACATTCACTTGTCGGCGTGCCTCCCAAAACCCACATTTCTTTAAATTTGAATGTGTTTGTTTTGCTTTTATTATTGTCCTCAGTTTTGCACAATTGTTTCCATCAAACTTAGTTACAACGTTTACGCAATCAACGACACACAGGTGAGATAAACCAGCTGCTAAAGTGCACGTGCACGGTCAGTGCCAGTCTGTCATTTCGGCTTGCTAAGCCCAGTTTCGCACAGGTGCGTTGTTTGTGTGTTTTGCAAAGGTAAATAAGAACGCGGTTTTGTATATGTATGTATGTACGTATTAGGTGTGCGTGCGTGTTTATGTGTGTATTATTATTTTGCGGCACATTTGTTTATAAGTCTGATTAGAAGTCAGCTGTGCATATTTGCACCTCCCATATTCATAATATAATATTGTGCATATATATTTGGCTCTTAATTACCCCCAATGTACGGGTGTGAGTGATGGGGGTGCGCCTGTGTGTGTGTGTGTGAGCCCAGCGAATGGAAAATCGTAGTTATTACGTACAACGCTGCGTATGAGCAATAAACTGCAATTGAGTCAAGGTCACACAACTAGCAACAATTGGCTTTTGATTTCGACTATTTCCAGAACTTGTGAGTATTTCGGTTCGATTGATCTTCTTCCAGCTTAAATACAGGTTTGGTTTATATTATTACAAATCAAAGGTGTATTTATTTCCATATATTGTAAATAAAACATTGTAAAGATCATTTATAAACCTTTTCATATAGTTAATGGTTAAAAGGGTCCCATGACAATATTTAAAATGTTTCTAAATGACCACGAAAACAAATAATAAATACTTCTTAAACAAGCACAAAAAATCTATCTAATCTAATAGCGTTAATAAACAAATCTTTCACAAAATGAATATTATATAAGAAATAAGTATAGAAATGCGAAGCTTTTGATATGAGAACTTGGACACAAAAAGCCCTTACGAAGACGGTTAGGAATACCAACCCACTTGTAGTTCCTGCTGTCTATAATCTTTCCACTGACAGTTGTATTGATTTGTGTTTAAATTTATTTGCTTTGCCTGGTCTGGCCTGGAGCCCCGCCTTTTCCCATATTAGTTTTAGTAATCCAGCCGAATCAGGAGTTCGATTTATTGTGATTCTTTATAATTGATGTGGAGCGTTAATAAAAGCCGATCACGACTGACAGAGTTTGCTTTGCAACGGTTGGGCAACCACTGCTGCTGCTCCTCCGGTTTGCTGCCTCGATAAGGCAAAGAAATAAATAAAAAAAATATAAAGAAAGACACTGCAACACTGCTGTGAAATCACAATCAAAATGCAAACAGAGCTCTGGCTTTAAGAAGTTGAGCAAATATCCAAATTAACGCTGCTGCAAGTGGCGACAGGGGCTCACACACTCACCCCCACATAATGAAACTCACGGGACAGGTGAATAAAAATTAAATACAGTGGAGCTACCCAAAGGGGAACAACTAATGGGGTTTAGTTTTTAAAACCCTAAAACTGGGTTGTGCCTTGAAAGTTAAGCTAGGAACATGATACATTGTACTCCTATCAATTTTTTAGAAAGAAATTGTAAAAGTAAAGGGATACTGAATCGATATTTTAACGATTAAATAAGGTTCTAAGAAAAATGTTCTACTAAACCCAAAATACATCACAAAACACATCTTCACAGCTTAATATAAAGCTTAAACGTTTTGAACTACAAACACTTCACTGTACTCTCTCTCAGTGTACAGACACACACACACACACATTGGCAAATAAGATATGAAGAAGACGTCGACGAACTCGTTTCAATTGAGACTCAAAACCGAAACTGTGAAACACAATTCATTCCAGTGGAGAACGCGCAACCGAAAACATTTCCACCTCGCCTCGCATTCAATTCGCCTTCTAATTGGTATTTGTTTACATTGGGGTCTCTGGCCTTTGTTTTTACTTTTTATTTGCGTCTCCAGTAAGCGAGCCCGAAGCCTAGTCCGATCCCAAGTCCGAGCCCCTTTCCAAAAATGGAGCAGTGGAACAATGTGGAGCTGACGAATATGTCCAAAAAGTCATATACCCTGAATCATGACTACGATGCTGCCGCAAAGTTGAACAAGGAGAACACGCAGCCATCCTCGAATGGTAATGGAACGAATTCGGAGAAGCAGCCACCAGCAGAGGCAGCGCCAGATAGCAGCAGTGATCTGCTTCAGCCAGGATCGGATGTGAAGCCGAAAGTGGAGCCCGACGATGTGGAGAGTTTGCTGCGACGCCTCTACGGGATTACGATAAGCGAGGTCAAGGAAATTATCGCCTACGACGATCGCAACTTCTTCGTCAAGGAGGATAGGTAAGCGAGCGAATTAAGTACCGAGTTGACAGCCTTAATCCGTCCCAGCAGCACATCCGGAGCTTTATCTGGGGTCACAGTATAGAATATCCAATACAATTGCGGTCAGAATAATAGCTGGGAAAGAAGGTTAACATTTCTACTTTAAATGTGATACATCAAACTTTACGTTATCTTCGATATGATATGATAAGACACTCCCCTAGGCTTGATTTGAGAGCGTAATTAAGTCTTTAACATGAAAATCAATCCTTGAAGTTTTAGAAAACCAAATTTACCGAACTATTTCAACAAATAACATTGAATTTCCACCATCAACTCCCTGCGCTGTTGTTCTGACCGCAATTATTGCTGTGCAGCACGAAAACAAATGATAAGTGCCTCCCGCGGAGGCTGGAGAAATGCGAGGGTTGGGTGGGGTAAACGCACACACACAGCACATACACACAGCCTCTATTTATAGCCGTTTAATTAAAGTTGTTAGTCGCGGCAGCTGAGTGTGACGCAACTGGCAGTAGTCACCTTGCCAGCATCGCAATTGCTATCTTGATGGATTCATGGCAGTCCCCGGCACAGATATACAATCAGTTCAGTTCAGTTCTTTTCTTCACTTTAATAAATTAGATTAATCTACTACGGTTACAGAGGTGTAGAAATGGCGAGCTATTTGAGCACGGGTCTCTTTTGGAAGCCAAACATGCTGAGCTTAGTCTGATTGTCGCTCACGGCGCCCAGCTTGCCGTTCGTCTTGGTCTTGGGTGTTCCCCTTTTGTTGGCAGTGATTGAGGGCTTGCTGAGGCCCACTCTTCGCCTGCCCATGGGCAAGGAATTTTGGCGTTGCAGGATGATGGAGGATGAGGTTGAGGAGGCTGCCTCCTGACTGCTGGATGGGTTCATCTCGGAACTGCAGCTGTCATCGGAGAGCAGGATGGTGGCCTCGTTGTTATTGCTGTCGGAATCGGCGGGATCTACCAGTAGATCTAGGGGTTTCAGGCGTATTTTTGTGCCAGTCTTTGTGTCGGCTTTGGGTGTTTCTATTAGAGAATTGGCAGGTTCCTCTAGAGCGTCAGTTTCTGTACCCTCCGCCGCCTCACTGTCTGGTGAGTTGGAACGTTGTCTCTCCCGAGTGTCTTCTCTTGAAAGTCTTAACTTCTTGTGGCTAGAACTTGAACTTAGTTTCTGGTCCTCGTCTTTATCCTCTTCTAGCTGGCTTGGCTGCTCCTTTGGCAGCCTTGTCTGTGGCTCGGCTTGTGAGGAAAAGAAACGACTTCGCACCTCAACGGACTCCTTGGCGAAAATGCTTCTTTTAAGGGAGCTCACCCGCTTCACATCCGCTCCCTCGCCCAAGGGAGTCACCTTCTTGGGACTGAGCAGACGAAGCAGCGAGGCATTCTCACACACGACCGGCGATCGCTGGAGGGGATCCTGGGCAGAGCGCTCTTTGGCAAAGGGATTGTGTCGGCTGCGGGTCTGGATAGGAGAAGGCGGCGGTGTTGCCTCCCTGTCCAGGGATCCCTCCCTGCTGGGACTCCGCCTTCGCTTCGCCTTAAAACTATACATGGTAAATACCTGAGCCTCCGTTTTCTTGGCCTCCTCCAAGCGCTGATTCGTCTCGATCTCCTCGTCCACGGTCTTGCTCACAAAGTCCACCTTTTTGAAGAACAATGCACATGTATTTTGCTCCTTCTTCGCCGTCGGGTGATGCTCGTCCCTTTGGAGGTTCCCCTCCCAAATGCTCTTGTGCTTGGCTCGCTTTACATTCTTTGAAGATGGCGGCGGTGCTGCCTTCTCCGGTGTCCAGCTGTCCAGTCGCTTTAGCGAGAAGGGATTTAGGTTGCCCAGAGCCAAGTGAAAGGCCTGATCGCTATCCGCCAGCAAGGTACCAGCATTGCTGCAATAGCGCTCATCGGTTGCGTAATCCTCCAAGGGACAAAGTCGCTCCATGCGACGCTGCAGAGGATTGTAGATGTACATGTGCTTGAAGGTGGCCTCCGCCTTCATAAAGTTCTCAATGTAATCGTCGTCCACCTGGAAGGGAAAGGAATACTCTTAGATTTTGGATACATCTTTCCAGTTGCCACACTCTGTACTCGCCTCCAAATTGCGCATGTTAAGGTAACTGGGTATCTTCTTCAATGCTATCCGCATGTCGTCCTGTTCCGTTTTAAGGATGAACTTGCAGGCCTTGGCCAGTCCAATGCCCGGCAGCGAGTCCAGGTAGTCGCAGCCGGACAAGATGCACATGCGCCGGAACTTGTCAAAGTGATACTTCTCCTCGCGACACCCCATGGCCAGGTGCAGCTTGTCCGCCTCCACCAGCAGTCCAGTGCCATTTAAATCCAGCTTGAAGATGATCTTCTTGGCGCCAAAGAGCGTCAGATCCGAGTCCTCGGTGATGATGTACTGCGCCACATCCGTCTTATTGAGCCAAGCCATCTGGGCGTCCGCTTCGTACGGGGCCACAATGCAGTCCACATTCCGGCTGCGGCACTCGCGGATCAACCGCAGCGCCATGTCGTGGGTGACGTCCACGCAGCGACGCATATGCGAGCGGGCCTCCTCGATGCGTCCCAGTCGCAGGAGTTCCGCCGCCCGCTCCTTGCTCTGCTTCCTCGAGTCCCGACGCCGCTTCTCAGTTAAAGCCTTGGCAGGCAGATGCTGCCCGTCAAAGACCAGAATGGGCTTGATGTCGTACGAGAGCAGCATCTGGACGTATTTGAGGCAATACTGAACGTATATATCCGTGTCCTCGCCGCGGGCCAACTTCTCGGCGCAGCCAAAAACTCCCTTGTGCAGCCAACAATAGGTGTCCACGGCCACCGTGCAGCCGCGGATGTTCTTCAGTTGCAAGGGCGACGAGGCCTTGCCCACGAACGGGATTAGGCCCGTAATGCCCATGGTGCGGAAATGTTAACAAGAATCAAAACATTAAGGAAAACACAAAAAAACAATCAATAAAATTGCGGCTTTTAGCGCCAAAAATTGTCGGAATGTGACCAAAGCGCGCAACGGCTTAGTCCCTCACATTGCCATTCACACGGAACTTCTGTGATGAGTTTGCTCACACTTAAAAATTGAAATATTTAAATATTTGAACTATAACGCTTATTAAGTTAAAAAGAAATTAAAACTTACTTAAAGCTTCACAAAATGTGTACTTCTTTTTTTAAAAACCATTTTAAGAAAGTGTTTTATTAACATATTATTATGACACATTTAGTCAAATCAAATTTAAATGATGCAAAATTTAAATATTATAACTTTTCTTATAGCAACGTCAAGAACCCTCTTATTGTCTCCCATTGCCCGAACGGCTACGTCCTTAAAATCCTCAACTCGCTAGACTCCAAGAAGGAGGACTTTGTGGATGCTCAGAATCAGTTGCTGCTTAGTTTGGGTAAATAAACCTCACATTTTATTTGAATTACGTTTAACATTCTTTATTTTTTAGGAAAACAGAGTGTCAAGTGTCCGCGGCCGATAGCCAATGCCACCGGCAAGTACTATTCGGTGGAGCGTCTCAATGGCAACTCGAATGTGGTGCGACTCGTGGAATTCATTCCGGGAGAGATCTTCCACCAGGCGCCCGTTACGAAGCATTTGCTATACCAGAGCGGCGAGTACTTGGCCAGGTTGGATCGATCCCTCAAGAGCTTCAGCCATAAGGCCTACGAAACACACAAAACGATGTGGATGCTGCAGAGTGTGCCGGACTTGAGGCAGTTCCTGTATGCGGTGAAGGATGAGGAGCGCCGACTGATCTGCGAGGAGGTAATCGATGCCTTTGAGGCCAAGGTTCTGAGTCTGCTGCCCTCTCTGGAGCACCAGATCATCCACGGCGACTTCAACGAACAGAACATAGTGGTGGAGCAGTCGCCCAACCAGAGCGGCGGCGAGTACACCATCAAGGGAGTGATTGATTTCGGAGACACGAGCAAATCTCCGCTGCTCTTCGAGGTGGGCATCGCCCTCACCTACATGATCCTGCAGGCCAAGGATCTGGCCAGCGGCGGGGTCTTCTTGGCCGGCTTTACCAGCGGCATTCCTCTTGACAGCACCGAGCTGGGTCTCCTCAAGTACTGTGTCGCCGCCCGACTAGTCCAGAGCTTGGTCATGGGCCTCTACACGCACACACTGCATCCCAATAACGACTACCTGCTGGTGACCCAGGAGCAGGGCTGGACGCTGCTCCAGAAGCTGTGGCGCGAGAGTTTGGAGAATGTGGACGAGCTATGGGCGACCACCGGTCACCAGTACTTGACGCAGAGCAATAAATAAAATCAAAGTTCTCGGGCCTGTTTCGATTTTCTGGTAACAAACGCAATCAATTCAAAATGTGATTACAATATTCATTAGGAAAGTAATAAGTATTATTAAAAGTCCGTTTTTTAAAGAATGTAAAAGTCCTGTGAATAATTATATGTGTGTGTGCAGCTAAAAATTCGATCCACAATCAAAAAACAGAAACCGTTAAAAGAAATTCGAAATAGGTCCGTTTGGAAAGCGATTTTAGAACCGATTGTCAATTATAAATAGAATTTCAGAAGCAAACATATCTCCTGTGTAGGGATTGCAATTAATATCGATATTTCCATATTGTATTGATATTTGTTGCGGAAGTCTATGAATATCTAAACGGTGATCATATTCTTTGTGATTATCGGACAACACAATCGATTAAAAGACAAATAAATTAAATAAAATGTCTCGGACATTATTTCGATATCGATATTTTAAAGAAAAACCAATATTTTTCGATATATAAAGTTTACGATATTTTCGATATGATATTAAGTGCTTTTTGGTCGATATATCACATCGTATTTTCCCTACTCCTGTGCAGCAAACAAAAATAGAGTTACAAGTCCAAGTATTGATTGCATTTGTTTTTAAATATTACTTTATCCGGTATATTATTATTATCTTTATCATTTACAATAAAACTTGTTAAACAAATACAAATACATTGTATGTAGTACATTTTCTTTGCTTAGATTTAGATTTAGATTTAGATTTAGGGGTAGGGGTGATCTTTTATTTTTTTGGGCTCTACTACAAGTGGTGGCAATTAATTTCAAATCTCGATACTCCCAGCTGAAGAAGCTGCCATTAAATTGAACTAATTAACGCTAATTACATTGAATGGGTGTAAAAGGGTCCGCACATCCTGCTGGCCAAATATACAAAGTATCATCGTAGGCTTCTCGAGGACTCTCGATCTATCCGCTTACTACTTAAGACTAGACTTAACACCTACTGAAATGTACAAAAGAAGGCGCCACGCCAATCTCGGACACGCTGGCAGGCAGTGCGCTCCTCCTTATCAGGGCAAAGACAGAGCAGGAGGTCGAAACAGAAGACGCGCTGCGCTATAAACATATATATGTGTATATATAATATAATATAAGGTGCCAACAGTGTTTACAGCTTGGGAATCAAGTTTATTTATTTTGTAAATCTTGTTACGACTGTGTCTTTGCTTCTTTCTTTCCTCTTTCTTTTTTGGTACAAAATGAAGCAGGGTTTAAAAGAAGTTAATAAAATAAAACAATATGTTAAATATACATTTATAAAATCCCGACACGTCTAGGCCCCACCACAGGCGACTCAGCTCACTCGCACACACAATTTTTACACACACAATTAAAAGCTCAAAAAAAAAAAAAAGAAACAAAGAATAAAATATCATCAGAGATTTATACCTGAGAGTAACACACGCGCAGTCGCCTGGGGGGCTTAGGACGTCTCGGCACGAACGACAATAACATAGTATAAATAGAGACAAAAAAAAATATATATGGATAATAGAAGCTAGGAAAAAAAAGATTTAAAAATAAAAGTCTACGAATTTCACGTTGTTAGGCCTAAAGAACAGCCCACTATTATATATCCTTGCTGGGTTTTGTTTATCACTTCAGTGCGGGCGATCGATCTTAAAGGTGATAAAGCAGA
>JAEIIH010035668.1:0-25120 GCA_018904745.1 Drosophila orosa
TTAATAAAAGTATCCCTCGAATAATTTACATAATGAACAAAAAAAAACAGTTAAAAAATGTATTCAGAGTTCTATTTACTACAAAACATAGTTTAATTCATTTTAATTAAATTAAATTTACATATATACATGTTTTTTATTTCTTGGCACGCTTTAAAAATACATCAAGAAATAATTAATACGAATATACATTTATTACAAGTATACTTAAAAAAGGAAACCCTGAAAAAACGTAGATAAGCCCCTAGAAAATATTTTAAAAATGTATACACAGTTCCCTGCATAATAAAATTTGTACAACCAATTTAAATACAATTAAAAATAGGGTTTTAGTTCAAAAACTCGTTGCGCTTTGATATCGATAAGGCAAGCAAAAGAATTAAATCAATTTCATGACTTCCACCATTAATCAATTGAATAAGTTAATTAAAAGCCAATTATGCTAACGATGAGATAAGTATCTGGCTGATTTAGGCCCTACCTGTCGAGGGGCTATTCCGAATTAACCCCAAACCACTGCCCAACACAGTACTTGGCTCACAGCACACAGTGTTTTGGCCAACTGGTCTGGCCATTGGTAGCAGTGCATTTTGAAAGTGGTTTTGGGGCCAGAGCACAGCTCAGCACATTGCATAAGTGCACCAAATTCCACTCAACGGCTAAAACCACTTGGCTTTTCTATCTGAATCGGCCGGAGTTTGGTGCTTCGATTTTGCTTTTTTTTTCTGGCCCGAGCCCGATTATTCTGTGTTGACGTAATGGCCTAACGATTATTGGCCACTTGCTGGGCTCTGCTGGCCAGGTATAACTCGGCCTGGCCTGGCTTCGATATCGGATGGTGGGGCGGCTTAATGGAAGCGGAACCTGGTAGTTGGCCAAATTGAATGCCAAAGCAGATATTTGAAATACTTCTAGGCACTGAAAACAATGGAATTTTGAGTGCAATATATAAATATTATAATTCCAAGGGTTGGCTATTCCTTGTATAAATTGTAGAAAATGTTTCTTACAGTATTTTTGATTTGATTTTTGTTTCATTTGCGTTTTTAATGTTATAAAGAATTTAAATATAGTTTTTTTTTACCCACTCTCTTTAAGATTTGCTTATATATTTCACGAATAATGAATAATACTCTCCATACCCAAGATTTGTTCTCTCTTTTCAGGTCTCAAAACTCGATTTATTCCACACAGACAAGAACATTTACATGGTACATAAGTATATAATTATTATATAGATTACGTGTGTGGGTTGTGCGGAGTTGACTGATTTATTTGGCAGTAACAAAGTTGACATTGTCCCCTCTTCTCGGACACTTCAGTCGCTGTCTCTCCTCCCGTTCCCTGTACCAGCAGATCCTCCCCGGAGATCTACTTTCTGCCCGTGTAGTCGATGCTGTAGGAGCCCGTGTACAGGTTGAGGTTCTTCAGCGAGGGATGATGCTGCTGCGGCAGTCCGGCGTAGGGTTGCTGGTGCGGCTGGGGATTGTAGTAGTTGTTCTGCGGCTGATAGTAGCGGGGCTGCGGGGCCGGGGGATTGTAGTACTGGGGCTGGGGGGGAGCGGCGCTATAGTAGGGTTGCTGGGGCTGCTGAGGCTGTTGGGGGGCATAAGCCTGTGGCTGCTGGTAGCCACGTCCGAAATCATTAAGGCTGAATTTGCTGGCCGGCGCCAGAGGCCTGTTGAACTTCTGATCCTTGTAGTAGACGGCCGGATCCTCGCGGTACTGGCCATCGTCCAGCTCGTTGGGGCCCAGGGGATACGGGTTGCTGTTGGTCAAGGTCGGGGGCGGGACATTGATGTGGCTGCCGGCGGGCTCAAAGCCCCGCTTGCTCGCCCCGTACTCGATCTCCCGCACCTTGCCCTGGTCGTCCACGTAGCCGTACTTGCCGTAGACCTCGCCATTGGCGTACTTGGTCTCGATCTTGAAGCTCTTGTCCGCCGCCTCGTAGCCGTAGGTGTAGGATCCGTCGTCGTTGTGCTTGTCGATCTGCTTGAGTATGGGCACGGGCGTGGTGTAGTCCTGGTGTTGCGCATACGCACTGTGGGCCGCCACCAGAAGGAGGAGCAGGGTCGCGCTTAAGGGCTGTAAGTACACGCAGAGAAGCACAGCGCCATTTAGTTAACTAGTAAACAAAGAGATATAAATACAAGATATCCATTTGCATATCTTAGTCACTTTTCCAGGTCACACCCAGCCGTAAAGGCGGCAATTACCAGCACACTCGGCTCTGGCTTTAATGAGTCCACTTTTGAGCAAGTATTTCAAAATATCTCCAATTACTGGCTGCAATTATCACTTGCCAGGCATTCACTCAAGGACAGATGGCCTCAAAACCGGTTAATTAGACGCATTCTCACAAAATCACTGCGCAAATCAACACTTTCCCTCGCGACCTTACCAATTTCATCGTTCGGCCGAAATTCGCTTTGGAATTCAATCAATGTCGAGCCGAGTTTTCACCAATCTCCAAAATATAGTATATGTATATTCAAGGCACTGCACTCTGGACGCTCTGCACTTGCACTCGAGACTCTGCGAATCGAAACGACAAACTCGAAAGAAAATCAGGGCGTGCAACGCTTTTTATACCGCCACCAACATTTCGCAAAAGCGCGCCAACGCCAGGGGGAAAAACTATACAAAAAAATGTGCAAAGCTTCGAGCTAAAGCCGAGCCGAAGTCTCTGGATCGCTGATCAGCTGCGATCGAGAAAACGAAACCGAAAACGAACTCCCGATACGAGAACCGAACCGAACCGATCCGACCTGGCTTGGAATGCAGCATAGAAATCGAAAGCAGTTGGGCGTGAGTACGTATAGTATAGTACACCAACTCACAGCTCACCTGGACAGGTACACACACAGCCCGGGCTGCCCGAGAATTCATTTTCAATCAGGTTATTAGCGTAGTCGCGGCGAATTCTTGGCCAGCAATTTATGCTTCCAGATCGCACCGCTCACGCATACGCAATGAGACCGCAGAGATCAGCAGTGATGAGCAGAACTTGGCTATAAAGTACCTGAACTCTCTAAGTAACTTGCTAAAATAAATTGAATAATTTTGAAAATTAAACAAACTAGTTCAAAATATCAAATATTCAGCTCCAAGTACATAATCATTAAAATTGAAAATAACACGGCTCGCTTAGCCACTCTGGGAACCGTTTTTGGCGATGGCTTATTTAAATGCAAATGAAATAGATAGATAGTTAGCACCTTTATTGTCCCATAACTTCATTGTTTATCAAAGTATTGTTTTCAAATTTTAAATATCTATTGAGATTTTTAAGGAAGCTTAATGCCACAGCTTTATAAAGACGTTTTTTATACTTTAGTGGGGCTTAATTGTAGGACAAGCCTTACTTTGCATAACCTATAATAAAGTTTTCATCATATTTGATAACTCTAGTTCTCAAGGTCCATGAAATTAATATACTTAACAAACAAGAATAAATCCCACTAGAACGTATCAGTACACAGTATAAAAACCAGTACCTTTCCCATCACTGACAGCCACAGAACCAGAATAGATCGAAAAGTCTTTTGAAAATCGAAAGGTGCGGAAGTCTGTCCACTTGTTAGGCATTCCAATTATGTAAAGCAAGCCCCCATCCCCCCCTCTTAACTGTTAATCGATTGCACTCACCTGCAGGCGGACACCTCACCTGGCTTACTCAGTCACTCACTAACAATAACAATCTGCAACCGCAACAAGCAATTTGACTTCAATTTGCGGCCATTTCTCTGGGGCTGTCAAAATTCACACTTGTGGTCTACTGACCTAGTCAATATGCTTTGGCTACGAAAACAGGTTGCTGCCATTACGTCAAAGAAATGCCAAAAAAAAAAAAACTCCAAGACTTGTTACTAGTTTTCTTATGCGATTTATGACTTAATTTAGTTTGCAAGTTTTTCAAAATTGTATTTAATAGGAAATACGTTTCTTGTTATGAGAAACAAAACATTTTATGACTATCTGTTTAAATAGTTTCAAAATAAAGTTTAAAAGTTATCCTTTTAGTGACGTCAGAGAATAATTAATAAAGCTGTTATCTTCTATAGCTAACCTGAAAAGTAAGTTTATAATTAAAGCGTGTTTACCTCTGCTCACAGAATGACAAACATACATATGTGAACAACTCCCCAAACCACAATTAAAAGTGCTTCCATTAACCCATTAACCAAATAGTCTAATTTAAAACCATTTAAATCCAAAAAGGGGAATTTTTAAACCTGTGACGTTTTAGCGGATTTAAGAGAGAGCACTGGAAAAATAATTATTAATTTATATGTTACTTAAATCAATTACAAATTAAAATATTTCCTTAAATAAAAGTGGAAAAATCATATTTGAATCCCTAAATACATTTACAGAATTAATTCTAATAAAGAAGTTCATGAAAATTCTGCAAACTAACCATAATCACATTTTAGATCTCAATTTTGCAGTGTAAAAAAACAAACCGGAGTTCGTTAGCCCCAAGAACCGCAGACCTTGGTCATGGCTGGTTGCAGGCAAAAATATACTGAGTTACCCTCCAGACTTCACCTTAATATGCAACAAATTTGCAGAAGCGGTTTCCAAGACTTATCCATAATTCACTTATGTCTGAAAAGGCGATCTATAAAGCCACATAAATCCGTCAGCAGTTTGGTTTACAGTCGTCACAATGAGCGGACATTTTTAAATGGTCTTGCGAAACCAGTTCGTTCTCAGCGAAAGTAAGATAATAGCTGGCTAGAACAGAGATAATGTGTCTAGACTTTACATATATTTTTAATGAAATTAATATAGGCAGTAAAATAAATGAATCCGTGGAGTTGCCAAAGGTTAATTAATAAACTCGAGCTTGATGCTTTTTGTTCGGGTTAAGAATTTAGGCACCCTGTACGAACCACAACAAGTCTAAGGCTGACAAACTTGTTTACTTACTAATTGTATCCAAAACAGAGCAGGAATAAAAAACTTAATAAATATATAAAACGTCGAAACAAAGAAATGATTTAAAAAGTTGCCCAAATTCGAGCGTTTCATTTTTAAATAAAATTCCCTCAGTCCGTGCAAAATCGTCATTTTGTTCAAAGCGTTCGGAGCAGTCAGTTCTTATTATTTAAAAAAAGGAAATCCTCTAGAGAGATGCTCATCAAAGTGGCCAAGTTTCTGAGTTTTTTGGTGGCACTGGCAACGGCCACCGAAGCTGCCAAATATCTGACCGAAAAACGTAAAGAAAAATAATTAAAATATTAAAGATTAACAATAATATAAAGTGAACAAAATTAATCTATCTTTTAGAGCTATTTTAAGGGGTTTCTTTCTTAAATTCACTTGATTTTATTCGCTTTAATTTTAGCCGACTTCCTTACCCCTTGTGTCTTGGAAGATGCCAGCTTCAATCGCTGCCTGACTGCCAATTTCCAGGCATTCTTCCGTCAGTGGAAGGATGGCATTCCCGGCTATAATGCCGTGGGCTCCTTCGATCCTCTGTACATCAAGAGGGTGAAGTTTGCCCAGGATGCCAGCAGGACTATAGCTATAAATGCTGATCTCAAGGAGGTCTATGTCACAGGAGCAGGCCAGGCCGTGGTCAAGGAAGCCAGGTACAATATATTAATAATATCTTAAGTTAGTTATTCCATTAAAAGATTATATATATTAGTCTCAATTATATTCTATAAGTTTCTTTAATAAATTTGGCATATATCTAATTATTTTTGACCTTTTTAGCTACGATCCCCAGCGCTATGTGGCCAAAGCCTTGATAACTGTTCCCAAGATGCGCTTCAACTTCGAGTACAAGGTCAAGGGTCATGTGGTGGCCCTGACTCTCAATGGCCAGGGCACTGGTTACTTCGAATCCGGTACGTAAACCCCCCTCCTAAAGCCTAGGAAAATAATATTAAACATGAAAAATTGTACAGAAAACGCTCTGATTTACCTGGAAATGCATGTCAAGCCGCGAGTCACGCCCGAGGGCACCTTCGCCGATGTCCAGAGCGTCAAGGTCAACTTCCGTGAGATCAAGCAGTTCCACATCGAGCTTAAGAATCTCTTTGGAGGCAACAAGGAACTGGAGGACACCTCCCACCAGCTTTTCAATGAGAACTGGCGCGATTTCTATGAGGTTATGCGTCCGGCCGTGGAGCAGACGGTGAGTGGAGTGCTCCTGGATCGATTCAAGAAGACCTTTAACTATGTGCCAGCCACCTACTTGATCAAAGACTTCCACTAAGGCAAATACAGCGAGAGAAAAACACTACACCTCTAACGATTTTGAATGTAATTTTTAGCGTGAAAGAAATTAGTTGTAGCTCGTTGTTATTATTTGTTTTAAATTATTCGGTGATAATGGTATTTTATAAAGCAAAGTTATAGATATTTAATTAAAGGTCTTATGAAAAAAAAATGCTTTAAAAATAAGGATGACACAATTTAAGCTGAAACAAGTTATCATATATATAATAATTTCTCGCCAAGTGCCAAGAACTAAGATTTAAGATCTAGTAAGGGGCAGCCAGGAACTAAATTAAATTAAAAACTTAATTAATGTTATACTAACCAAATTGCACTTGGCCCCGGCATCATTAAGTTAGCTGTAAGTCGTTACCATGTTGAGAGCTCTCGGATCTCGAATCTCAGAGTCTCAGAGTCTCGCTTCTCGAGAATAAAACGCCGGCGCACAGCCAGCCGCTGGCTAGTCGGAGGCATAGCGTGACACCGTTTGATGCGGCGTTTTTTCAGCTACTTAGTTGGTTACTTGCCTAGTTAGTTACTTAGACATCATGAGCAGCACGCGCCATGGTCGCAGGTCGTTCGGTTACCTCTGCGGTTGGCTAATTGCCATTATCTTCAGCCTGAACGAGATCAACTTGGAGGTCGAAGCCTTAGCCTATTACACGGAGAAGCGTAAGTATTATGGTACTGATAACTGGATATTGAAATGATCCCGATTAAACCCCGAAATCCCAGCTGCCTGGCTACCCTCGTGTCGCATCTACGAGCCGGGCTTCACCAAGTGCTCGACGAACAGCATCCAGAAGCTTCTAGATCAGCTGAATGTGGGCATCCCAGAGGTCTTGGAGCGCTTTGGTCCCTTCGATCCCATGAAGGTGCGAGATATAGTGTTCAAGCAGGACAACAACGAGGTGGCCACCATCAGGGCTAACCTGACCGAGGTGGTGGTCAAGGGATTTTCCAAGACCACGGTAAAGGAGAGTCGGTATGTATGAGCAAACAAGGAGCTTTAAATAGTTAAAAGTTCTCTCTACTTTTATATTTAAATGTTAACTATTTTAATCCCTAACTCTTCCTTAGTGTTAGCAAAAAGGACTTTGGCTGGCAAACCAAAATATATCTGCCCAAGATGAGGCTGGATGGCAAGTACGACATGGCCGGACGCATACTCCTCATACCTCTGAGCGGCTCTGGCAAAATATTCATTGAGATCGGTAAATTAAAAGTCATTTCCAAACACATAAATATGCATATTTGTTGGGACAGGCAATTGTGTAATTCTTTATATGTAAATTCAGTGACTCAATCTCATGTCAATGTTAATTAAGCTGCCAATGCCGAATTATTCTAACGCATACGTAATTCCTCCCACCCAGACGATCTTGACATCTTACTGCTTACCAAAACCCGTCTGTACGAGAAGGGCGGCTTCACCTTCGACAATGTGACGGCGGTGCGTGCCCAGCTGAACATCTCCAAGGTGCGGACCTACCTGGACAACCTGTTCAATGGCCGGAGCAAGGAGGTGGAGCGCAGCACCAATGAGTTCTTCAACGAGAACTGGCGCGATTTCTACGAGGCCCTCAAGCCCCTGATCGTTGAGACCGTGGAGAACATTCTGTACGACGTGATGGGCACGGTGTTCCACCTAATCCCGGCCAACTTCTTTGTGGAGGATATACCGACGCCCCAGAAACTGTATGGGCCAAAGCAGGCGGCCTCAGAGGGAAGGAAGAGTAGTACCAAATAGGAATAGTTGATTCCAGTTATAAGTTTAGCAAGACATCTGATTAAATCGGCAATAAAAATAGCTATAAACCAAGGCGCGTGTCTAGCTACTGCATAGGGAAATCCAGTTTCAGCTGTCTAGTTTGCATACAAAGTAACCCTCTTGATAGGAATGCCACGTTAAACCTCCCCCGGTAAACGTCTTTGGACTATAATTATTTATTAAATATTGAGATTATCGTAGGTTGCTTGCCTGTGAAGATCAGGCACGAATCACGTCTGCCTTGTTGGCGGAGAAGTAGACCCCGAACTGCTTCTCTGCAAGACAATATAATTAAATACAATTGCAGATAGTATTTTAACAATTTACCTCTGGTATCCACTCGATATGATTTCTTCTTGAAGATGTAGCACATCAGCAGGGCTATGACCATGGACAGGCTGGCTGCCACTGCCACAATGGAGATGAAAAGCCACTTCAGGTGGTTTCTCTGCCTGGATGTTCCCAAGACCTGAGACCCGTCTTGGGGGGACTGACACAGATAGCCAGCCGCGGGCAGTCCGCCGTCGTAGCAGGCACACGTGCCCGGAGACTCGCAGTATCCGTTGATGCACTCCATCTCGCAAATGGGTACGCAGAGGGGGATATCGTCTTGATCCCCGTGCAGCTTGTAGCCGTCGCCACATGTGCACTTAGTCATACAGATTCCATTCTGGCAGATCTCTGCACAGTCAGATCTCAGCACAGCAATTGTAGTCATAAGAGGGGGAGGATCTGTGGTTGCCATCTCCAGAGGCAGACAGCTGTCCGTGGCAGAGTCGTAATGGAAACCCTCTGCACAAACTAGAACGCAAGTCGTGTCCGATTCCCTTGAGAATCCTTCCTTGCATGAGCACATTCCAGGAGAGGAGCAAACACCATTAACACACTCATCCTTGCAGGTGGGAGAGCAGGTATTAGAAGTTTCCAGATGGTAACCTTCAGGGCAAGAGCATACGCCTGGAGAGGCACAGAATCCGTTCTGGCAGCCCAGGTCGCAGAAAGGGACACACTTGCTCTCACCACTTATCTCATAGCCTTCATTGCATGAGCACTTTCCCGGTGAGGAGCAATATCCGTTCTCACATCCCCCGAGGCATATGGGAACACACCGATTTTCAATGTCCAACTCAAATCCTTCGTGGCAGATACACTTTCCAGGTGAGGAGCACAATCCGTTCTCACATCCACCCTCGCAGATTGGCACGCAGCTCTCGTCAGTTTCCTTACTGTAACCTTCGAGGCAGGAACAGACTCCGGGAGAGGTGCACTTTCCGTTCCTACAGCCTTCCTCGCAGACGGGATCACATTTGTTCTCAGTATTAATCCTGTATCCCCGATGGCAAGCGCAGATTCCTGGCGAAGTACAGTATCCGTTCTCGCATCCATTGTCGCAAATGGGAGCACACTTGCTTTCACTTTCCTTACCGAAACCTTCAAGACAAGTACATCGTCCTGGGGCAGAGCAGTAGCCATTCTGACATCCGTTTAGGCAAACTGGAGTACAGCGGGTCTCAGTATCCACTTTGTATCCTTCGTGGCATTCGCACTTTCCTGGTGATGAGCAGAATCCGTTCTCACAACCATTCTCACAAATAGGTTCGCAACTGTTCTCGGTGGCCTTGCTGTATCCTTCATTGCAGGAACAGTTCCCGGGAGAGGCACAGTAGCCATTGTCGCATCCTCCTTCGCAGATTGGACCACACCTATTCTCACTCTCCTTGCTGTACCCTACATTGCAGCTACATTTACCCGGCGAGGAACAGTATCCATTCTGGCATTCTTCCTCACAAATTGGTGAACAACTGCTCTCGGTTTCCTTACCGAACCCTTCGTGACAGGAGCACTTGCCAGGTGAAGCACAGTAGCCATTCACGCATCCTTTTTGGCAAATGGGAGCACACTTCTCCTCACTTTCCTTGCTGTATCCTTCATAACAGGCACACTTTTCGGGCAAGACGCAGTAACCATTTTCACAAGCGTTCTTGCAAACTGGAATACATCTGCTCTCATCATTCATTTCATATCCTTCGTCGCAGGAGCACTTTCCAGGAGAGGAGCAGTACCCATTCTCGCATCCCTTCTCGCAGATTGGCTCACATTTGTCCTCAGTATTCATCTTAAATCCTTCGTTGCAGGAGCACTTTCCAGGAGAAGAACAGTAACCGTTCTCGCATTCCTCCTCACAGATTGGCTCGCATTTGTCCTTAGTATTCATCTTGAATCCTTCGTTGCAGGAGCATATTCCAGGAGAAGAACAGTAACCGTTTTCGCATTCATCCTTACAGATCGGCTTGCAACTGCTACCGGTGGCCTTGCTGTATCCTTCATTGCAGGAACAGTTCCCGGGAGAAGCACAGTAGCCGTTCTCACATCCACCATCACAATTTGGCACACAGCTGCTGTCAGTATCTCTGCTGTATCCTTCGAGACAAGAACATCTTCCCGGAGAGAAGCAGAAGCCATTTTCACAACCGTCCTCGCAAACTGGATTACAACGGTTCTCGAGAGTCATTTCAAATCCTTCGTCGCAGGAGCACTTTCCAGGAGAGGAGCAGTACCCATTCTCGCATCCCTTCTCGCAGATTGGCTCGCATTTGTCCTCAGTATTCATCTTGAATCCATCGTTGCAGGTGCACTTTCCAGGAGAGGAGCAGTACCCATTCTCGCATCCCTCCTCACAGATTGGCTCGCATTTCTCCTCAGTATTCATCTTGAATCCTTCGTTGCAGGAACACTTTCCTGGGGAAGCGCAGTAGCCATTCTCGCATCCCTTCTCACAAATTGGAGAACATCTGCTCTCGGTATCCTTACCAAATCCTTCCAGACAGGAACATTTCCCCGGCGAAGCACAAAATCCGTTCTCACATCCCCCCTCGCAAATGGGAGCACATTTTTCCATTACATTCATCCCAAAGCCTTCGCTGCAGGAACACTTTCCTGGCGATGAACAGACTCCGTTCTCGCAGCCGCCGGCGCAGAGCGGAGTGCAGACGTTCTCCTGCATGGCGTATCCCTCGTTACAGGTGCACTCGCCCGGTGCCGAGCAGAATCCGTTGGAGCAGCCCGTGCAATGTGGCAGGCAGATGGACTCGCTGATGGCCGTGTAGCCCGGCAGACACGTGCAGATGCCCGGAGCCGTGCAGTTGCCGTACATGCAGTCTTCGTCGCAGGTGGGCACACATCTCTTTTCGGCATCCCGGTGGTAGAACCTGTTGCACTCACACAGGTCCGGCGCCCGACACACTCCGTTTTCGCATCCGTTCTTGCACACCGGCTGGCACTCAAAGGACTTGGAATTGGGCTTCGGCATGTAACCC
This sequence comes from Drosophila orosa, assembly GCA_018904745.1. Classification (NCBI taxonomy): domain Eukaryota; kingdom Metazoa; phylum Arthropoda; class Insecta; order Diptera; family Drosophilidae; genus Drosophila; species Drosophila orosa. The sequence continues at coordinate 11,323 of JAEIIH010035668.1, forward strand.
TGCCGGCACTCACAGCGATTGGGCGCCGCACAGAATCCATTGTTCCGGCCACAGTTGTCCCGGCAGCTGGGCAAGCACACCTGCGTGGTGGCGTTGAGGGAGTAGCCCGCGTTGCATCTGCATCGGTTGGGATCCTCGCAAACGCCATTGGGGCAGCCGCTGGAGCAGATGGGCAGGCAGTTTCCCGTCTTCGGGTCCATGCGATGGTTCTTGTGGCAGACGCACCGGTTGGGTGACTGGCAGATGCCACGATTGCAGCCCTTGCAGAATGGCACACAGCTGTGGAAAAAGAGTATATATTAAGGATAATATCCACTGGAAATTCTGGAATTAAGTGGGAAATAGGGGGAAATCCCCCAAGGACGGAGCAGAGAGTACAGAATTCTAATTATAATTCTAAATGTTCATTTTAGTGGAATGTTTTGTTCTTAATCAAATTAATTCACAGAATGATTCACATTATTTCTGAAAACTTTTATAAGAACGAAATCAGTTTTAAATATGTAAAATTATTTATATTTAATGTTTGATAAATCAAATTCACTTGAAATGAAGGCCCCACATGGTTATCAGCTTATTTTATGAATGAACTTTAGCCGTCTAATGGTTTTAAGAGGATGTAAACGATTCAAATGACTCATTCGCAATTTATTATGTATTCATATTATTCAAGATAAGAGAGAGGGCTAGACGTATAATTTAACTTATGAATGTCACGGATATGACATAATTGCGGTTTTATAAGGAACTGATAAGTAGAGAGTTAGTGGAATTATTTGGCATATTCTTCATTGCGTTTCCATTGTTACTCACCGATTACCTGGCAGCTTGTTTAAATTAGTGTAACCCCTGTTGCAGGTGCACACATTCGGTTTGCTGCACTTGCCACTTCCGCAGGCCACAGTGCAGGTGGCAATGCACTTCAATCCCTTCTTGACACTCGTGTCTCTTCTGTAACCTTGACAGCACTCAGTTACTTTTCTTTCCTTAATCAAAATGCATAGGAAATTAGGTATTAGGGAAAAATTTGCAAATTTGGTAGACTTACTATGCGCTTTCCCCTGACAGTTATCCTATTTGTCTTCGTACAGATCTGAGCTGCGGCTAGGCCACAGAGTAGGGAAAATATTACGAGTTTGCAAGTCCACATGGTAGCCACATAAGTTCAACTTGCTGGGTTCCGTTTAGAATTGAAACTAAAGAGACCTCGCCAAATATAAAATCGCAAAAGCCTCTTTTTCTGCGATCCTACATATACATTTATACTTGATATATGGCCTCCGATTGAAGAGGGCTTATCGGTCTAAGTCAAGCGAGTATAGTGTCGCGGCTGCGAAAAAAAATTGTACCAAGCTCGAGAATCGGAAGGCTGGAGACGGAGTCCGGAGGCTTCTTTTTCTTATCACTACCCACGGAATGCATTCTCTATATGTACTTTCTAATGAATACACATATATAAAACATTTATTAATATGTGTATAACATTTAAAGTATATGCACTATCAATAGTTACAAAATGAGACTTGTGTTTCTCCCTAGAATATTTGCAGGCTAAATCATGTTTTCTTAAGAATTTATTTTGCTCTACACAGTTATTTTCTTGTAATGGTTAAAATAATTAAATATTCTTAGGGCTATTGGAAATTTTCTTAGAACTTCGAAAGCTTGAAGATCAATTGCAAACTGTCAGATATAAGATTCAAATTAAAGGCAACATTTAATTTGTGTGTACTATAAGTACACATAAGGTTTAAAATATCATTTACTCTTTTGATAAGTTTGTTTTACAATCCATTTCAATTCATAAAATAGCAGAAGCTATATCAGCTACATATATCGCAGGTCCCTGTGAAAATAGGCGCTCTCAGAAAGCCTAGAAAAGCGCAAAACAAGAACCAAGGCAATTCTTGACATATCAACAAGGCCGCGACATGGTTAGGGAATCAGAGAGGCAGCACTATATAGTACAGCATATAGTATATTCACTGCACTATAGCCGTACAAAGTTCTCGGATTTCTATTTGTCATTTTGACGAGCGAGAAACATTGAGATCGTTTACAAAAATGCTGCCGCCTCTCCATTTAATGGTTTTATTATGGCAGTTAAAGTTTTTTATTTCACCTGACTCGAAGCAATTAAGTTTGTGAGGTCCGAGTACGAGTACGAGTTCGAGTATTTGTGCAAACATTTTTTGCGCTGCCATATATACACACACATGTAGTTGATGGCGTATTTCCCAGCCAGATATTAAATTAGCTTACCGGTTCGGTGGCAAGGTGAAGCCGCTACAGTTTCAGAGTCGCATGTAATAGTAGCTACTAACTAGTACACTGGGAGAACGTGCTATGTGTTTTATTACTCATAAACTAGACAAATTATTATATAACAAATTGAATTCTTTATTTTGTTTAAGCATTTAAATAATTATAAGTTGGAGCGATTTTGGTGCTGTGTCTGACATTCCCATCATCAGTACCACATTTCCCATTAACACCGTTGGGAATAAAACAACATTTTATAGAGAGCTCTGTTTTCCCATACAATTACTTTAACAAATACAGACATTTCGAAGCATGTTTCATAATTTGCAATTCACCTTTTTTAAGAACAATATTTTCGAGTGTATAAAACCTACTTTATATGCAATAATAAATATGGAATAAATTGCATTTCGTAGTGCGAGTAAGTGAAAATTGCTTGATTCTGGTATTACCCAAAGGCCTCATGCTCAATTCATCAATTGCTCCCAAGTCGTAGGCTATATATATATATATATATAGTTCAGATAAAAGCAAACATCGTTCCCAGTTGTAACTCATTCGATTCTGGCGCGCGCCAACTCGATTAGGCAGCCGCCTCTAGAGATTTCCATTGTGACAGAAGGAGAGTGATTCCGAGAGTGATTCTGTGAGTGAGAGTGACAGTGACGACAACTTTCCACGATGCACATAATTGGCTTACTGATACTGCTTCAGGCCGGCCTCCAGGGAATCGATTGCGTTGTGTTCTACACGGAAAAGCGTAAGTGAGTTACGTATAAAATCCAAGTTCAAATACAAAAATATCAGAAAATTCATTAACAATTTAATTAATGAAAAAGCTAGCTTTGAGATAAAATTACAATTGTTTTTTGGCATTATATTATATTATTATAAACTTTTCAGCCTCCTACATAGAGTCATGCCGGATTTATGAACCGGAGTTCACAAAATGCTCAACACGCTCCATCCAGGCCTTCATGAACCAGCTTATCAAGGGTTAGTTCTCTCTCAATTGCTTATTAAATAAAAATATGTATATGTTTCGATATATGATTTGCAGGCATTCCCGAGATTGAGGAATCCTTTGGCCCCATCGACCCCATGCAGCAGGATCAGCTGGTGTTCAAGCAGGACAACAGCGATGTGGCCACCCTGGCAGCGAATCTTACCGAGATGAAGATTCGCGGCTTTGGCCAGATGGTGATCAAGGAGAGCAAGTGAGTTAAGCATCGATCAAAAGCTGATTGAGGTCGTTGGCTGGGAAATTCCCAACCGGCTTAAACGCTTTCCTGAAATGATATTTAGCCATAAAGCGTCTAGTAAGTGACTTTTTGAAACGATTTAAGGCTGTAATAATTTTTTATAGACTCTTCTATCAAAATATAATTAATGAATAATTAAATATGGGATTGTTTCACCAGAAACTAACTAACAAACCAATTTTGTTCAGAATAGTAGTAATAAGTACATTAGAATGCAAGAATTAAGAAAGAAAAACATAATTAATTCAAATGTTTATTACATATTTCCTTTCAGAGTAAGCAAAAAGGACTTTAGTTGGCTGACAAAGATCTACCTGCCCACGATGAGCATGGATGGCATGTACAAGATGGTCGGTCGCATTCTGCTGGTGCCCCTTCATGGCTCCGGAAAGATCTCTATGAAAATAGGTACAGTTAATCCATGTTGAAGCAGGACCTGTCCCTCCACTAACCCGTTTTTATTTTGACAGATGATCTGAACATTCTGATGAGCACCAAGACCCACCTGTACGAGAAGGGCGGCTACACCTTCTACAACATAACGTCCGTGAAGGTGAAGCTGGAGGTGGGCAAGGTCTTTACGAACATGGAGAACCTGTTCAATGGCCACAGCAAGGAGGTGGAGCGTAGCACGAATCTTTTCTTCAACGAGAACTGGCGGGATCTGTTCGAGGCACTAAGACCCTTGGTGGACGAGACCGTGGAGCGAACCCTTCACGATTTGCTCCACAAGACATTCTCCATCTTCCCGGCCAGCTTCTTCGTGGAGGATATACCCAACTCCCTGACCCTGTACGGTCGCAAGTCGCACATGATCAATTAGGCAGTTAGGGCACTCCCTTAACTTCAAAATTAAACTCTCTCCTCACTCCTTGAAATGTATTTTGTATTCTTGATTGCTGAAGCGGAGTAAATCCCTCTTCGCGAGTGGTTAGACTAGTTGTGGCTGTTAGAGTAACTTATTAAATGCTTAGTTTAGAGGTATCCTAATATGGGATGGCACACTGCTCCTCCTCCTGCTCGCCGGCGTCGAGTGTTCAGTAGAACCAGTCGTACTTGAGATAGTCGCCCTCGTGCTTCAGCGCCGCAATCGAGGTGTGGCGCACGTGGCCGGTGCGAGCGAAGATCCGGCGGTTGCCCACCGGCTGCAGGGTCCGGAAGTTGTCCACCAGCGCCCCGTCCTGGGTATCCGACAGCTGGCGGAAGCGGGAGATCTGCTTGGGCGAGATGGGGATGGGGTCGGGGAAGAGGATCCAGGTGACGGCCTCTGAGCAGGGCGGCGTGGTCAGGGAACCTGCCAATGGTGAAAATATAGAATTAGGGATTAGTATTTAGAGGTAAAAACAAAGATATACAAGTTTATTTATTAATGTTATGGAACTATTGTCGATATAGTCGAAAAAATTGCTGTATTGACATCACCGAGATTAGGATCGCTTGTAGACATCGATTCGCTGTCAGCTAATAATCATCGACTGAGCTGAGAAGCTCTGAGAGCCTGCCCTGAATGCCAATTGCCACTGAGGCGCTCCCTCTTGGAACTACACTCGAGAAAATATTGTTTCCTACTCTCCTAACAAGTTCTACTATTAATTTCCCATGTACCTACCCTTGTAAGTGTAGAACTTGTCCACATCCACGCCGGCAATCAGCGATGACAGCGAGAAGGTGACGTTGAGCGTGGCCTCCTGGTTGGCATCGGCAATCAGATGCAAGTGCCGGTTAATGGTCACCAGGCCCTGGCCCTCGTCCTCATCCAGCTGTGCGGGATAATGGGTTTACAAATCATTCGGAATGAGTCCACCTCCCACTACTCACATTGAAGAAGAATCCCAGAACGGCGGCTCCATCGGGATGATTAAGGGCCTCGCCAATGGTGGCGTACTTCTTGTTGCGATGCACAATATGCATCTCCATGGTGTAGCGGATGTCATTGATGACGTGCTCGGAGCCCCTGTTGTTTTTGTCGCCCCAGTGGAAGTGGAGGCCCTCAATCTCGAACTCCCCGGGTAACTTGGCCCCCCGAATGTAGGGCAGAAAATCCTCGCCCACCTCGCTCACATTGACCTTGGGTATGCCAATGGACACTGTGGGGCGGAGAGAGCATTTTAATTAGTATTGTAGGTAATTAGAGCTCTTTGCTATATTACTCACCCGTGTGTCCGTTGTTGACCATTTTCAGGGGATACGGCAGCAGGTTGTGGTAGCCAATCATGTCCACCGCCGGCATGTGGACAGATAACGTCTGTAAAGGTCAACAAATCCTAATTATAGGGGTCTGTTTGGTATCTGGATTCAGGCAGGATCTTACCCGGCTGGTGGTGATGGCAATGGGAGATTGGGTCTTCCCGGCACAGTGGCCATGATGACGAGCCCAGCGACGCTGGTTGGGCTCGGAGTAGCCGAAGACATGACTGTTGACGGCTGGAAGGGAGTTAAGTTGGTGTTAATTACGTTAAGTTTAAGTTTTAAATAAATAACAGAAGCAGTAAAAGATTGCATTTAACGTTAAAACATAAATAACATTTCAGATGGTTCTTAGCTCCAAATTAAATTGGTTGTATCTCTAATTTAATTAACATTTAAATACCCAATCTAAATATATTTTAATATATTTCAATATTTGCCTCAAGGGTTGCCCTGATGCCTTAAACCCAAATCAAACAATTTATTTCCGCTGGCCTAAAGCTAATATTTATACAAGCATTAGCTCAGAGCTTACTGGTTTCCCCGAAAATAAAGCCACCATCAATTTTCCGTAGGAATGCGCACCTTAGTCCTTAATCGGACAAATTAAAGTGCTTTCCCCCGGTTTGCAGACAGCCCCCGTCAGGCGCAATCTGAAATCTTGGAGCCCCGACGATGGATGAGTGATCACGTGCTCCGTACGGGTCTTTCAACCCCTCCGCACTTGACCTTCTCCCGTGCGTTTTCCGGGGCTATCTCTGACATATACGAGCACTTGTGAATTACGGCATAACAAATGGGGGAGGCAAGCCAATATTTAACGATTTCTTTCTTTTTTTAGTCAATGGCTGAGCAAACAACTAGAAAGAAACTAAGGAAAGCGCGACAAAGAGTGCGGAGTGCGATCGTCAAGGGCACGGCGCGGCAATAATAATTAGATATCGTCGCGATTGATATTGATATATAGTAAGTAGATCCAGATAATGGCGGGCGCAAACAATTTTCATTATTTTCCGTGGAATCTTTTGCAAGGCGAAAGGAAAGCGCTTATTTAAAGGCTAATTTGCATGTGATTGGTGATAATTTCTGTTTGCGGAGCTCTCGGCTCGGAATTAACGTATCATATGACAGGCACCACACACCTTTGATGAATTGCTCTAATTAGGTGTTTATTTGTAATAATATAATATATTATAATATTTATTTCAGGCCTTAGATAAAGTATATTGCTTAAAAATTAGTTTCTTGTCGGGTATGGCCATCAGATGTCGTATATAAAATACAGTATTTAATGTGTCCATTTCGTTGTAATCGAACTTAAAATTCAAATGCCTCTAATCCAGTTGGTAGTTAAGATAATAAACTGTCAGAGCGGAAAGTCTAGACTACTGATGTTCATTCGGCTATGTAAATGGTATTTATCGCGCTTCCTTTTGGGGCAGAACTATTTGCATATTGTGCGAGGTTACGAAGAACAGAGAAGAAACCTAGCACCTAAATCAATTTGGCCAGCAATAAAATGTCTTAATTGACAGCTTCAAGTGGAATAAACACCATTAAACTGGTCGAAATTAGTTTCGTGAAGTGTGTACTTATGACTGCTAATGCCCAGATCCCCCTAATATCAGGTATTGACATTTCGTAACTGATATGGGCCAGAGTCACACGCGTTTCGAGAAGAGCTGAGTGCACAGAGAGAAATCGGTTCTAATCGAGTGTCTTGGGATAGTTTTGTTACATATTATTATATAATTTAGTCATTAGAGGTTATATTAATTAAAAGTTAAGTATAATATATTCTAATTAAATCAAATGTAAAAGAATTAAGCCTTAAACTTCAGTGAAACTTATTTAAATTAGTATACAAAATTATAATAATTATTTAACTAAAAAATCCATGGCATTAATTTATTATTTTGAAAATAGTATTTAAATATTTCTTAATTTTTGGTTAACCAGCGAAATATGGGCATTTATAATGACTAATAATTTATAATTCATCAAACAGTCAATTTTATAAACGAAATCATATTTAAAGTAATATTTAAACATCGAAAAATGTGTTTAAAATATAAACTTTTAAATACTTGAATAATTACTTCCCTTTTCATACTTATATAACAAAATAATTAACCAATTTCTCACTGTGCACGCTTATAAAAGATACCCTGAAGCTTTGACTATACCCAGCCATACGTAGTCACAGGAACTTCGAGCGAATAGATATCGATTTATGGCTATTACTGTTTTGCTTCAAAAATAAATATCTGCACACCTTGGACCCCCCACACAGGTGACTCAAGTGGTGGATGACGTTGAAAGAATTCACAGGAATCTTCAAATATAATTACCTTGCGTCCAGCAGAGCACCAAAAGCGAAACCTCGCAGATAAGGGCAAACTTCATTGTGATAGATGACGGATAGATTCTCTGAGGAGGACTCCTGGCTAGAGGGAGAGCGGGAATAGCACCTTCCGATCGGGTGACAGATTCTAGACTGCGCGGACGATTCGCTGGCGGAGCACCTTCACAACTTCCTCAGCGGGCAGTCAACGAACTACTTGAAAATTCGAAAGCTGAAATCCCCGCCCGAAGCGCGTGCACCGCACACACACATTGGCGAGAGTCGCACGAACGACGCCGACGACGACGACGACGACGACGTCGACGATCGATCGATATATAGGATCGGAACGGATCGGATCGGAAATGGAATGGGTATAGTAGAGGGCATAGTGCAGGCCAACCCACTAAGTCACCCCACTTAGGCCTACAGCCTGCACCACCCGGCGTATACTTAACGCCCGCCACACGGCGTATACTTAACGCGGCGAAGAACGAACCGCTCGGGGCCGCCCTTGTCGATCAAATTCCCTTTTCCATTGCTGCTGCCAAAAAACTCGTCATAATTCGCACCTAATGCCGCCACACAGCCAAAGTGGTAACTGCCTTCGATCATTTCTGATAATATTTTGTTTTGCATACACAATTTGCCCGATTTATTATTTATTTGCTCGCCGTTGGCTGTTTTTTTGTTCTGCTAAGCGTTACTAAGCCAACAAGTCAACGCGATGACAACGTCATGCCGAAAGTCGCTAATTGGAAGCGGAGTCCTCACAAAAACCAACCGAGGCAAGGCAGCACATTCATTGAGCGATTTTTCGCACGTTTTACAGTTTCGATTCGAGAGCTAGAGGTTTTATTACTTCGCGATCTCTGTAACGTCGTCGTTACACTCGCACAGAACGGCAGTTCGTGATCCACATGGCGAATGTGTGTAACTATATGGAGCACAAACTATTCTGATATCTATTTATATCTTTATGGTGGCCACACGAACTCGAATATATTTGCCATTGAATTGTCCAGACAGACAGTCAAGTGCCAAGGCTCAGACAGGTCATAAAACTACGCGAATCCTCGTGATGGATGGCGAAGGGAAAGCCACCAAAACTTTTCAACGGAAAAACATATCACTCACAATTATGCTCACAGGGAGAGTTAATGCTGCCTAAGGTTGGGCCCAGGTCTTGTTTTCGATTTGTAATTTAATCGCAGACGTACGAAATGGTGAGTTTATATAGCGATTATAAATTGTAAACAAAGTTTTCCAGTGGCCCCAACTTACGCAATTTTCGGTGGCCCAGCCTAAACTGTAAAGACAAGGGTTTGTCTTTTATTGGAGAGTTATTTATGAATGAATTTGAATAACAGCAGGTGGTTTTTGGTACTTTTTACCTTTTTATTTCAATCCTTGAAGGACGAAAAGCAATACAACTTTTACTCGTTCAGCACCAAGACTGCTCTTAAAGTAGTAAAATATATATTCGGTAGACCAATCCTTTTTATAGACAGTGAGTGTGCTTTAGGATTCCTTAAAACATTATAACAATGGTTCTCTCTTGTACATGAAAATAGTAATGGTTTCTTTAGATTTTTTGTTTAACTGCCCACCGCTGCTTTACATAAAGTTTGTATAAAATCGTGGAGTAATTAAATTATTACTATATATTATTATATATTAGAAATGTCTATTTTTATGTGTTTTTATATACTCCCAATATTTTTATATTTCAGTATTTCTTGCTAAACATATTTTTTGCTCTGTTAAATCGTTTTAAAATCATCGCAAAATCTTTTAAAAATGGTATTCAAAATGTACTGGGCAAAAAGCAGACAAATCTAAAATAAAAACAAAATAAAGAACATATTACCAGCTAATCCAATCCAATTAAAATCAGTTAATATTATTTTGCAAATAATTTTAATACCGGTTCTAGTCGGTCCGTTCAGCTTCACCAGCTTGGACAGCAATCAGCGGGCTTTCCCATTGCTAATTTAATTGTTTGAACACGATATTGTGCGGAGAGCCGCCAATGATTGCCCAAAAAGGTGTCAATATTTGTCAGAAAATAATCGCATGATTATCACATGAGCGCCAGAGCTGGGTCGGAAAAGGAGGAACTCCTCCGCGCCGATTGATATGATATGATCTAGAATGCAATTGGTTATGCAAACGTCAGACACATTTTGCAGTGGAATATCTCAAATATTTGCTATCGATCACTAAGTCCACACAACGCCATCGAAACGATCAATAATACCTGGAGTAGTTCATCAATATGGAAGTGTGTTTTATCAGAAGCTCACGTGCCGGCAATTAGCAACATTTAGCCGAAGCTGTTTATTGTTTATCTTGGGTCCGGGACTTGTGAAATTCATAGTTCGTAGATGAAGACGCAAAGATCAGCTAATAAAAGGCTGTAACAAAGCACAGATAGCAACACGGCGCTCTTAAAATTCTCTGCCAGTCGCAATAACTCAATTATTTGGCCATAATAAAGCAACATCAAATTGAATCGAGACGATTTTACGAGCGATCTGGTAACTAGACGTGCTGCCTGCATGATAAATACTTAAAAAGACATTAAACGAGGCGCTGGAACACGGATCCCCGAATACCAATCAATCTCTCGGGTACACACTCTCTCGCCCAGTTTTGCATAGAAGGCGCACCTGCGCATCCGTGCCGGGAATCCCAACTGTGCGCTACAGTTTTATCAATTAAAAACACCTAGACTCGGCCAAGGAATCCACACGGAATACTCTATCAGTGCCTCCGATCGAATATAGCGCTGGCGTCATCCGAAAGTCCGACAAACATGTCAATTCTGGGGACACTTGCGATTTATTTTTGGCCAGAATAGCAACTTCTCCGTCATGAATGGCTTAAAAATAGCAACAATACTTATCAGCCCATAATTGATTGCCTGGGAAACGCAATTGGATGCTCAATCAATAATTCAGCCTTATCAATTGTTTTTTTCCCTTATCTGCCTTATGTGGCCACATCTTGTTGCATACTTTGCTGGTCGCGGCCAGCGCCTAAAAGATGGAACAGAGCCCAAGTCGTCGTCGTCGAAACGTACAAAAATCTTTATTACAAATATGCAATGCACTTAGGTAGGTTATAAATTACAAAATAATAATAATAAATGATGGTAAATGACTTTTCTAAACAATATGTAACAAATTTTGGGGTAAGGAACTGCTAAAATGGCAAATGTCGTACTGAAAATTGCAACTTTGGCAACAGTTATGGCTTACTTTGGTCTCGAATTTACAAAATCAATGCAAATTAAATGCTACAAAATGCTAAAGAGGGTTTAGTCAAAACTAACAACTACTATTCGATGAGTTTGCACTTTAGGTCAACGTTTTGTCATGATTTATAAATATAGATATAGAAATATGAAGTAGAATTGACTTCCTGCTCCAGTTCCTATTTTCTTTTCCGCTTTTTCTTTTGTGTTTTTTTTTTGGTTTTCAGGTTCAACGAGTCCAAAATCTCCTCCAACCATCCATCGAGAATTAAGTAGCGTTGATAGCTGGCAAGTCAGTGTGATGTTTTCTTTTTTGTGTTGTTTTTTTTTTTGGTTAACTCGGTGGGCAGGTTAGTCCTGCTTCTCCTCTTTGGCGGACATAAAGAGCTTCTGGCAAGTGAAGGTCATCGAGTCTATAAAGAAAAACAAAGAACCATACAATAGTTGGACAATTTGGGGTTGCTTAAAGCTCACCAATCGCCTGCTGCACCCATTTGGGCTTATTCTTCCACACGACGCCGCCGTAGTAGAATGGTATGCCAATTAGGGTGATTAGTACCCCCATGCCGACCTCGTAGGGCGCCACATAGATGGGCACGACGACCAGGAAGCCGCACACGATGACGAATAGGGCGGGTATCCACACGGCGACCTGTCACACAAATAGCAATAGATTATACGCATGTGCTTAGTAGCTTAACTTTGCATTTTACCCAAGAAACACTTTAATTTGTTAAATACAAGCAAACAAGAAGTACTGGTACTTAACTAAGACCAAAATCTAGTCAAAATTTGCTACTTCTATCAACCCCAACTCACCTTAATGGGCCGATCCATGCTGGGACGGGTGTAACGGAAATATAGCACCGCCGACACCGACAGCATTATAAAGAACGATTCCACAATGCTGGCGTAGGTGATCAGCACATACACATCGCTCACCACCAGCATCACAATGGAGAGAAAGCACTGTGAGTGGGACAAAAAAACAACCAAATCAATTAGGGATTAATTACGTAATATATCTTTTGTGCGCTAATTGAGGGGCGCAGTGTGCAGTGCTTACCAGAAACACGAGCGACGGCAGCGGGGTGTAGCTCTTCACGCTGATGTGTGACAGTATAGCCGGCATGTGTCCGTTGCGGGCACCCACAAAGCAGATGCGGGAGGAGGTCATGATGTGGACGGAGAGGCCGCCAAAGGCCGATATGGCCACCATGATGGGTATGATCAATGAGAAGGCGCCGAGAATTTTATCCCCAAAGGTCTGTGCATGAGAGAGAGAGCGGGGGAACAATTAAAATCAGTTGACAAAGCCGATCTGGTTTCATTAAGCAGCAAGCAACTGTGTTGTCCGATCAAATAAATTAACATTTAAAAGCTATAAATAGCCTAGAAAATTGCTCAATTTAAATTTTACAATCTAAAGACTAGTACGAGTTAAAGTTCAATCGATCTCTGACACGTTTTTACGCCTTATCTGATCGAAAAAGGGGATCAGGGTTCCTTGGATTCTCACCACAGCGATGGCATTGGAGGCTATCATCTCGGTGGGCGACAACACCGCCAGATAGGCCATGTTGGCCAGCACATAGATCCCGGTGACCAGGGGCAGCGAAATGTAAATGGCGCGCGGCAGATTACGATACGGATCCCTCAGTTCCTCTGTCATAAAGTTCAGATAATTCCAGCCGGCATACGAAAAGATGCCAGAGTAAAAGGCCACCGACAGCTTGCCGGGATCAGTCTCAGTATTCTCGAACGGCCTCTCAAAGTTCTCCAAATTTCCCATGAACATCCAGACCAGGCCGACGATAATGATCATCACCAGAGCGGCGATTTTGGTGAACATAATAATGTTCTGCATCTTGGTGGTGACTTTCATGTAGTACGAGTTCAAGTAGGTGAGAAAGCAGATTGTTATGGCGGCCAGCAGCTGCAGGGCCGCCTTGGGTATGTGGCAGGCGCCCCCGAAGAAGGGTTCCAGCACATACGAGGCGAAGGTCAGGCCCATAATCGCATTGGTTGTGGGTCTGCAAAAGATAAGAATACATAATCAGTGGAAATGTTCATTTCAGTTATATTCGCATGCAAAACAAATGGAAACATATATTTTTGCTTATCGCGGGACTCGAAATGTCAAAAATGGCAGGTAATAAAACGGTTAGTGCAGCACCATAGAAACTGACCCATAAATAAGTGTACAGAGCGTAGATTATGGGAGATAAGGCTCTGTGTTTCACTTTCTACGTTAAACAACCTTGCCAAACTGGCGGCATCTACATTGATCCTATATTCAAGGTCTTATCAAGGAAAGAACCTTGAACTTGACCCTGTGACTGTAATAGTTCAACGGAGAACACTAAAACTAAGACCATCGAAGAGGCAGAAAGCAAGCAAGAAGGGTTTCTTGGCTTGTAGAAAATAGAAGCTCTAAATCTTTGACCAAATATCAGTGTCATGTTGATAAGGAATTATGAAATG
>JAEIIH010035669.1:0-12533 GCA_018904745.1 Drosophila orosa
ATTAAAAACAATTTATTTTCATGTTATTCAATATTAAAATTATTTATTTCATTTTACAAATATATATATTTGCAAAGAGTTTGGCGAGAGGTTGCACCTCAAATCCGATAGTATTAATCTGAGGGCAGAAAACGCCCTTTTAACACCAACTTTTGTTTAAATCTATGAACTCGACTCTGCTTATTATTTTACAGTTCTTGGTTACTAAGGCTAGCCTCGAGCTACTCACTAATATCGACATGATTAGAAATGTACAGTGTGTAATTCGAGGTGTTTTAGTAAAAAGTAGCCACAGATATACCAAGGCATAACTACCTTAGAGATTTTGATTTTCTAATGGGGCTATGCCACAGTAATGTAGTTTTCATTAATTAAGACTTCATTAGAAACTTAAAAGAGACAACTACATATATGTGATATTTTGCTCGGATTTTCGTTTTAAAGAGACCCCGGTCACAGTTATTTTTTAAAAAGTAAACAATAACAAATGGCGCAATTCGCAAGATAATTATGTATTTCTGGAGTCCTTGTCGAAGTACTCCTGGATTTCTGTATATGGATATCATTAAATTTATACAGATTTCACAATTAACAGAAAAAAAATTAATTTTAGTTAATTTAGCAGCAAAAGAACCTCGCTACGGAAAACATATTACTTTTCTTCATTTTTCAGGCTTCCCAGAAGTTCAGTTTCAGCCAAAAGCATTCATTTTGACAGCTCGCGCTCCAATGAGCTGGCTAATATACTTTTCAATTACAATTTATTAGAGTAGTGTATTGTTATCGGTCCAAATTTGTAGCTAGTATATTTTAGGTAGATTTATCGGTTTTTGTTGCTATGAATTGTCAATGCCTTAAATTGTTCATTAGAAGTGACATATATTCGTCTTGCTCGCTCTTATGTAAATCCCTATAGGAAATCAAATCTTTAATGAAATTTCTAATTAATGCGGTAGTGTCGTAATAGTATTAGGAATGCGAATATTAAATGTGAAAAGTCTTTATAATGAAATATTTTATTTCTACAGAAACACAACTCCAAAGAAGGCGATCAGGAGTAGCGGAGGAGTAGATAATCGGCAGGAGGGTCAGCCAGACCTGTTGCGGGAGCCGCTGGGCGAGAACCACACGGTGGAGATTGAGGACATTGAGTCGATACTGTCGCATCTTCACGGCACCTGATGGAAGCTGCACATGGATTTTAGTAATGTTTCTTACTTAGCTTTATAAGCCCCCTTAGAGATAGGCTTAGGCAATCAGTCCAAGTTTCAAGTGAATTAACCATCGTTTATAGTTAAGCCATCATGTTACTCATGCAACCTGCAAGCTGGCAACCTTGGGGCCCAGTGCCCGGTCCCAGGGATCGCTGGAGAATCGATTACGTTAATTTTATATTTATTTATTTTCGTCGTAAGTCGAGACCGAGACGGAGCAGTACATCCTGTTCACACAACATTCTCAGAAGAATTTACCAGTTGAATCGCTAAGTTATGTTTTCATTATTCATATATATTATATATATATTTTTTTCGAAATATGTAGCGCTGTATATTGATTTAAATGTATATTGATTTATCTATTAGGCGCCGTTTTTTTTCTCCCTCCCACTTTCTATCCCTAAGGCCTTCAGAACAAATACCGATGCGCAAGTGTTTCCATTTTTATTTTTTTTGTACTGTATCGGATAAACTGAATATAAGGAAATAACCGAAGCCAATATTTCAACTTGACTTTACGTGGGTAACGGAATGGGCAATGGGAAATGGAAAATGGCAAGTGGGAAATGGGGAATGGAGCTCCTCGGAGACGGCTGTCATTTCAAGTTGCTGAAAAATTCATACTGGCCATTGATGGGCATGGCACGCGAATTATAATTGACATAATTGACCAGCAAATTGAGCAACTCCTGCTCGACGCCAGGACTCAAATCCCGGTGGGAACTCGAGGCAATCGGTTGGAGCCATGGAGCTGCTGGAACTACTGGTGCTGCTGCTCCCCCTTGGACACTCGGCTGCCAACGAGGCGATGCTAAAGATAAGTGGGTGTTCTTGGAAATTCGCCTCGATTGAGAGATAAATTTCTGATTACTCCTAACAGCCTTTTGGATTGAGCCTGTTCAGCGGGCGGAGTTCGATGCGGACATGGCCGTGGTTCTCAAGGAGCTCGGATCCATGCCACTCGACTTGAAGGTGGACGATATGTCCATGACCTTGGCGCGCACCGAGGATGGCCAAGACATGCAGCGATGTGAGTAGCTTTCTCCCAAGACAGTGTTAAGTTCAAGATGCGACACTGTACAATTTATTTTGGCAGCGTAAAAATCTAAAGATACCGTCTTGAAATTAAACCGTCCTTGGTTTCTCCTAATTAAGAAAGGAAGGGTGTGGAAATAACTGACTAGACATTTCTATAATTGATTACCTAATTAGTGTATCTTCCCTACAAGTCATAGTATCTACATATGTCTTAGAAGCCCCTGTGACTCCCTTTTTGATTTTATTTTCTATGGCTAGTCTGTGAGATTCTGTCCACCGTCGGCACCAACGTCGTCATCGATCTCACCTACAAGCACTGGCCCGAAGGCTACGATTTGGTTCGCTCCTTGGGCATTCCCTATGTGCGCCTGGAACGCATTCTGCGCCCGTTTCTTGACATGTTTGGCGACTTTATGCGCCAGAAGCGGGCCAACAACGTGGCCATGGTCTTCATGAACGCCCGCGACATGAGCGAGGCTATGCAGCAGATGCTCATCGGCTATCCCTTCCGCACGATCATCATGGATGCCAGTGCGTCCGATCCCGGCCAGAATTTTGTGGAGCGCATTCGAGCGCTGCGTCCATCGCCCACCTACGTGGCGTTGTTTGCCCGCGGCGCAGCCATGAATGGAATCTTTGAAAAGGTGAGCCGACATTGTAACTGGAGTACCCAAATCCGTAATTTTTATTTCTTTTCATCATGGCTTGTGACAGGTGCAGAAAGCTGGACTTTTCCAGCGATCCCTCGAATGGCACTTTGTGTTCCTCGACACACGGGATCGGGTGTTCAAGTATAGGCGTCAGGCGGAGCTGTGCACGCGATTCACCCTGAGTCCGCGTGCGATGTGTCGATCGATGCGCATGCCAGACCTGTATTGCGGCAGTGGATTCACGGTGCGTATGCAATGATCTCCTCCCACAACTCCATTGACCATGATCCTTGATTCTGTGTAACCCTCTGCAGATGCAGCGCGGCATGCTGCTGAATGTGATGCGCAGCCTGATCGAAACGGCACAGGCGATACGTCCGGACGTCGTCTACCAAGACTGCAATGCTACAGACTCCGACTTTTTCGCGGAGAAGGGAGATCCAGCCGCGGAGGCTGACTCAACCTGGCTGGATTATGTGCACTGGAGCAATTTTCTGACCTACGCAACGCCCGTTCAGCACCTTCTGGACAAGACTCAGAGCCCGGTACCAGGCTTAAGCTATGCGGTTAACATCTCGGCTGGCTATTACAGTTCCGAACACGAGGCGAAAACAGATCTGGCCGCCTGGTCATCATCGGGGAGCCGGATGCGGTTGCTCAACGAGACTATCAGTCCGGCACGTCGCTTCTTCAGGATCGGAACGGCGGAGAGCGTGCCGTGGAGTTACCTGCGTCGCAACCCAAGGACTGGCGAACTGGTGCGAGATCGCAGCGGTTCGCCCATTTGGGAGGGCTACTGCATAGATTTCATCATGCGTTTAGCACAGAAGCTCAACTTTGAGTACGCCATAGTGGCGCCCGAGGTCGGGCACATGGGCGAGGTGAACGAGTTCGGCGAGTGGGATGGCGTGGTTGGGGATCTGGTGCGCGGCGAAACGGACTTTGCCATCGCCGCCCTGAAGATGTACTCGGAGCGCGAGGAGGTGGTGGACTTCCTGCCGCCGTACTTCGAGCAGACAGGAATATCGATAGCGATTAGAAAGCCGGTGCGACGGACGTCGCTCTTCAAGTTCATGACCGTGCTGCGCGTCGAGGTCTGGCTAAGCATCGTGGCCGCCTTGGTGGGCACGGCCATCATGATCTGGTTCATGGACAAGTACTCGCCATACAGCTCCAAGAACAATAGGTCGGCCTATCCGTACGCCTGCCGCGACTTCACGCTTCGCGAGAGCTTCTGGTTTGCCTTGACCTCGTTCACGCCCCAGGGTGGCGGCGAGGCACCGAAGGCCATCTCCGGGCGGATGCTGGT
Source organism: Drosophila orosa (assembly GCA_018904745.1). Classification (NCBI taxonomy): domain Eukaryota; kingdom Metazoa; phylum Arthropoda; class Insecta; order Diptera; family Drosophilidae; genus Drosophila; species Drosophila orosa. Next base: position 4,215 of record JAEIIH010035669.1, read on the forward strand.
GGCCGCCTACTGGCTGTTCGTTGTCCTCATGCTGGCCACCTTCACCGCCAACTTGGCGGCCTTTCTCACTGTTGAGCGGATGCAGACGCCCGTTCAGTCACTGGAGCAGCTGGCCCGACAGTCGAGGATCAACTACACCGTGGTGAAGAACTCGGACACGCATCAGTATTTCGTGAACATGAAGTTCGCCGAAGATACGCTGTATCGCATGTGGAAGGAACTGGCGTTGAACGCCTCCAAGGACTTCAAGAAGTTTCGCATATGGGACTATCCCATTAAGGAGCAGTACGGCCACATACTGCTGGCCATCAACAGTTCGCAGCCGGTGGTAGATGCACGCGAGGGATTCGCCAACGTGGACGCCCATGAGAACGCCGACTATGCCTTCATCCACGACTCGGCAGAGATCAAATACGAGATCACACGCAACTGCAATCTAACTGAGGTGGGCGAGGTCTTCGCGGAGCAACCATATGCGGTCGCCGTCCAGCAGGGCAGTCACCTGGGCGACGAGCTGAGCTACGCCATCCTGGAGCTGCAGAAGGATCGCTTCTTCGAGGAGCTAAAGGCCAAGTATTGGAATCAATCGAATCTGCGCAATTGCCCGCTCTCCGAGGACCAGGAGGGCATTACCCTGGAGAGTCTCGGCGGCGTGTTCATCGCTACACTCTTCGGCCTCATCCTGGCCATGATGACTCTCGGCATGGAGGTGCTCTACTACAAACGGAAGACCAACATGCTGGAGCCACCCATCACACTGGTTAGGCCAGTGGATGGGAACGACGACAACGATGGCGGCGACGACAACTCCTCAACGGGTCCGCCCAGTGCGGTGGCCACCATGAAGCAGGCTTGGCACATTCCCCCGGTAGAGCAGGTGAAACAGGTAAAGATATCACCGCCGCCATCCTTCGAATCGGCTACTTTTCGGGGCAAAAAGATGCCGGCCAATATAACGCTGGGCGATGGCAAGTTTAAGCCGCGCCAGGGACTATATTCGCGTCGGAACCTCGGCGGCACCACAGACTCCCAAATGGGCTACATGGAATGATGACCCAATGTCCCCATGCTAGACATTATTTTGGATCTTCTGCACCTAAAGTAGAACGCATTAGTTGAACAATAAATTATTTAAAATTCTATATTCATATATATACGCTGACAAAAGAATTAGCAAAATATTATAGGCAGGATGAATGGTTCCACGCTGATGGAGTTGGGACAAGGTTGGCATTAATATTAAAATAAAGCTCTCACAAAATAAGGATGAACCCTTATAGCAATTGCGCGACTTGTTTATTATCTTCTGAGATATTGCGGCAATAAGCGTTATTTTTTTGTTTTTCGGTCCTACGTTTTCTGTTTCTTTTTTTTTACGGAAATTGGGTTACAAAAGGGCTTTTAGGATTCCCTTTTATTATTTTTATTATAATTATTATTTATAGATATATTTTTTTGTATTAAGCATTGGCAAATATCTCCCAATATATACTATACTAAATGTATTATTAATGTAATTATACTAGTACATTTAAAGCGTTAAACTGGCATATCTTCTGGCCTAAATACATAATTGTATACGGCTAAAAAATCTTTAATAGTTGCATAGAAACTGGCTCTCTCGCTCGAGTATCTCACGCACTGCCTCCGCCCGCTCGCTCTATCATTTAATTGTGAAAATTGTTATAAAAATCCATTTAGCCATTTTCAATGAATAGATGATGACAAAGCTGCAATCGTTCAATTCATCAGAAATTCGTAGCAAAAATTTACAATTGTTCCAATTTTGAGAAAAAAAAAACGATTATCGGTGGGCCATAATTTAAAATCATTTCGGTGTCCCTACTTTCAAGGATCAAAATTAAGGAAAACCTCTTCAAAGTTGAAGTTATTTGGTAGCTTTTAATTTTTTCCTTATTCGAGAACACGGGTTCAATAAGGAAGCAAGCATATATGTCAATTTTGGGAAAGAAAACGATTATCGGTCAGCCGCAACGGAAGCATTTCAGGGTCCCTGCTTTCAAGGATCAAAATCAAGGAAAACCTTCGATTTATGTGGCAGCTTTTCAATATTAAGAATTATAATTTTAATAGCAAAGAAACCCGATTAAGAGTGTCAATTAATAGCTTCAAATTCTGTTCTTAATTCGAGAACACGGTGCTAATTAGGGAAATTTAATCACACAAATACCCGCGAGTAGCGTTGAAAAAATCTACTTCCACAGTCTATCGCCAGCAAATCGATAATTTAAAAAGCCAATCCAGCATTCGGGTGTAATTTGCTTTAATTGAAAATTAATTTAATTCAATAATTGGTCATTTATAGCTGCCATCAATCACTTATTGTTTTGTATTTCATTATAAACTACACAGGAGATCGCGTAAACCAGTATTGCATTAATCTTTGTTTGAACATAAGGATTTGAATAATAACTTGCTCGTGTTTTATGTTTTGAGACAGCACCACCACCAAGTGGAATAGGATATAATGTAGTCAGTAGTCACAGGCAATGGCGGCAAAGCCGCATTTCTCATCGACCTTGAGGGGTCCCTCCACGCTGCAACTGTCGCGGCTGCATATCCCCAACAGGTACCTGTTGTGGCCTCCGCAGTAGCGGTAGTACAGCACCGACATGACCTTCTTGATCACCTGGCAAACCAATGGCAAACCGATCCCGCCCACCACCATATCAAAAGAGAGCGGAATCCTTTCCTGCCGCAGTTCGTACATCTCGTTGGACAACCAACTGGTCAGCATTTTTGAGTTCAGCTGATCGGGATGGTCATGATCTCGATCTGCTTCCGGAAATGCCTTTTCGGATCCATAGGACACCAGGGTGTCGGCGGCTATCATAACACCCTCATCGGAGCGAATGGCCAGCACCGATGAGCAACTGGTGACGTTGACCGTGTTGTACAAGGGCCTGTCCCGGTGTCGCATGGACCTGCCGCTGAATGAGGGAATTCTGAACTTCTTCTGCCTTGTGGCATCTTGATATATTACTTATATCATATTACTTATGTGGCAGTGGACAGTAGAAGCAAAAGTTCTACTTAGATTTTCAGATCTATTTTGTAGAAGTTTTCAGGGACATTTAATTTATATCTACAATTTAGTTCTGTTTTTGTTATTTATTTTGTATAATATGGAAATCGAATTACTATTTAAGCTTTAGTTCTGCTACAGTTTTTCCTTATTTATTTCCTTTACCTCGGCTTATTCACCTCCACTTTGCAGACTTCATTTAAATGCGGAACTTGGCAAATGTGCACTTTAAATAATTTAACGCTTGAACCAAGCTTAGACATTTTGCTACTCTTTTTTATTACACTTGCACACACACACACACACTGCGAAGGGGAATCGCTTTGTGAGCGGAAGAGGCAATTGCGTGGCCATAAACGAGCCTTTTACTGTGGCTGAAACGGTTTCCATGGATCGCAGGCAGATCAAGTAGCATTTTAAGTTAATTTAAGCTAAGCAAAGTAAAAAAAAACTCTCTATATTTGTGTTTTCTTGATCTTTAAGGCCACTCATGGACCGGCGCCCCACACCAGCATAGAAATTTATTACTGCAAAAGTCGCTGCCGTACAACCTGTACGCCGGTGTGCCCAATCTGGGCATACGCGTGGGCCCAGCGCCCTTCTCCCACCTCTCCGCCTCCAGTTCGCTGTCCTCGCTGAGCAGTTACTACCAGAGTGTGTATACACGGACCAACGCGTTATCTGTAGACTATGTATTTAGGTTATTGGAATCCTCCTGAAGCAGCACCTGTGACACGGAGCTCCAAACATAGTTTTACGTCATCAGCGTATATAAGGACCAGTGAAAAGTGAATAACTCTAGGCTTGTTAAATGTGAGTAAAATAAGGCTTTAAGAAACAATTGTTTAATTGAATAACGTAAATTGTGAAAATGCTGTTTAAGAGAAAGTGAGACCGTCAAATTGGAAACTGCTTAAAAGTTTGCAGCCTTTCTTTATGGAAAATAACCAATTTTTGTCTTTATGTTGCTTTAATATGAATTATCTCTGAAATCAACAAAGTCTGCAGTTTGAGCAGTTAAAATGATTAAATATTGCAATAACGAAATGGTTTGCGAAAACCATGGCAGCTAATAGCGTAGCCCACCTGTATATTATTGTAAAATTTAGGTATTTTAATTTTAAAATGGGTAAAGCATTCTAACGGTTTTGGGACAAATAAAAAAGCAACAAATTTCAAAATTGAGACGAGTCTATCGTATGGGGAGTTTTTTTTCCCCACCTCGTTTGGTGAAATTTTTGTTTGGATTTTTTAGGGGGATATTTTCACTTTTTGAGATTATTTAGGGGGAAAGTCAAATTTGTAATCTGGCAACACTGAATACGATACCATCCAGCTCTTGTTCGCAAAACCAATTGGATTTATTTGCATTTCAGTATAATAAACATTTATGAAAATACTTTAACTAAAACTACAAGTTGGAAAAGAAAGAACCGACCGAAGTGAGTGCTGCTGCCGCCAGTGCAAGAGTACGAGAACGGACGCAGACACAGGCGGAGGAGTTAGTGAACATTGCGGAAAAAAGTGTGACAAAGGGAGGGGTATAAACAATAACAATTGCGTTGCGTCAACGACAGTGGAGGAGGATTTAGGAGCCAGGATGGAGCGCGCCAGCGAGCCGGAAAACAAGCCGCCCATCCTGCACATTCTGGTGGTGGGCTTCCATCACAAGCTGGGTTGCCAAGTAGAGTTTTCGCATCCGCCGCTAATCTCCGGCTCCACCGGCCGCCACGAGTGTCCCTCCGGATGGAAGTACCTGCCCACTTTGGCTCTGCCCGACGGTTCGCACAACTTTGTCGAGGACACGGTCTTCTTCAATCTGCCCAGCCTATTCGAGCCTGCCGAAAGCATTTACGGCGTGTCCTGCTACCGCCAGATACCCGTGGAAAGGCTCAAGATCCGCACGGCCGACGTCACGCGGAGCACGGTGCAGAAGTCAGTCTGCATATTGGCCCGCCTGCCCATCTACGGCTACATAGAGGTGAAGCTGTCGCTGATCGCCGACGCCTTTTTCGACCAGGGCGACTTCTCTGGCACGGAGCTGCTGGTGAAGGCCTACCAGCAGCTGAACGCCTGCTTGCTGGACGATGAGTCTCGTCGACCGCTGCGCCATTTCCATGTCGGCCTCTCGCTGCGCGAGATAGTGCTCCACTGGCGCCACAAGACCCTCATGCTGTTCAAACTCCTCCTGCTGCAGCGGCGTGTGGTGTGCTTCGGTTCGCCCGTGCGCGGCATGTGCGTGCTCATCCTGGGCATGGCCTCGCTGGTGCCGCGCCTGCTTGAGAAGGGCTTCCAGGAGGTGGCCTGCGTCCGCACCTCCCGCCCCCTTTCGCCAATGCCCGACTTCACAGACACCCTGCAGCGGGAAGCTCAGGCGGAGGCCGAACTGGGCGCCGCCATCCCATCGCCGTCGGCAGGCGCACCTGGTGCGTCTGGCGCATTGGAGGAGCAGAAATTAACGCCGGACAGCGCGACGGCCGTTGAGGGCGAGGCGGAAGACCTTGCGCTCGTCTCATCCGCCGCCTCTGTGGGTGAGGAGCAGGGCAGCGGCGATGACACATCGCCGCATTCCACGCCCAACTCACAGTCGCAGGACTCGTCTAACTTTCCAGGCTCGTCGAACGAACGGAGCATATCGCTGACACGAGAGGCCAGCGTGGACACACTGGCGTGTGAGTAACCAGACTTTGAATTGCTTAAGTTTAATATATCTGCCAAGTTTATGCGCCATCTAACCAGATTGTTTGCGCTCTGTCTTTAAGGAACCCCCGATTTGTTGTTTTTAAGTAAACCTTTATTTAAAGAGTAAACATTTTCGGAGACAGCTCGTAACATTTATTGTTAATGTGTATTTTTGAAGTATAGATGTTTGTAACAATGAATTTATTTACGTGCAGCAAACCTCGCCGCCTTGTGCTTGGTCAACCCGGATGAGTACCGCGCCCCGGTCAGCATCTTTGCCAGCGGCAACCTCTGCCTGCCGTATCTGTCGTTGCCGTACATGGACCTGTTGAGCGATCCGATGGTGCTATCCTATATCATCGGCACCTCCAACGTCCTCTTCCAGCAAAAGCGTCAGCTGGCTGACGTCCTGGTGGACATTGAGGCGGCCAACCTGGATGCCCACGATCCGGAGCTCCGACGTCAGCTGGTGCTAAGCACCGAGGACCTGCGCTACATGGACTACATAATGAAGCACGTGCAAGCGCCCAAGGAGGATGCGGAGGGCAGCGAGTACTGGATCCGAGAGCAGTTCCAGGGATACATTCTGGCCCTGCTACGAACCGCGGTGGCGCCAGGTAAGCTTTCTTCCTGTCTACCTTTTCTTTTTCGATTCAGCGTTCCCAGTTGAGCAATATGGTTTCACCAAACAAACTTATCGATACTGATTCCGGGCTATCTGTATATATCCTTTGTAGATGTTACGCCAAAAGACAACGATCACTTCAACAGCCATTTCATGGGCGCCTTCAAGCGGACCCAATGCTTCCAGGAGTGGTATGATGTGCGGCCCGACCCGGACTTCTTCGAAGCTCTGCCCGCAGGTCATCCCTTTGCCGGAACTTTGTCTGTAGCGGACATGAAACTAAAACTAGCACAGTGAGTAGCAGCCAGCCAGCCCTGTCTCATTTTGAAGCAAACTCAATCTGTTCGACACGCTTTACATAGAACCATGCAGAACAGCGAGAGCGGACGGAAGATCAACCAGGCGGTGAACAACACAAGTCGGGCGGTCGGCGGTGCCATCACGCAGGCTAAGGGTGCCATCTCTAGCTGGTGGTCGTCGATAACGACGCAGCCGGCGAATGCTAATGCCGCCACGCCCACAACAAACAATTCCAATGGCCCAGAGGGAGGGGGCGGCGAGGGCAGCGAGGGACCAGCGGCAGCCCATGAAATCTCAGTGACATTCCAGAACCACAAGGATGGCGAGGACTTGGACGTGGCCGGGGTCAGCATACACTTGTCGGGTCAGGATGACGCTCCCGAATCGCACGAACCGCATCATCTCGCCTGGCGGCAGCAGCCGCAGGGCATCGTTGAGATCGGGCACGAAGCGGAGCTGTTGGACAAGAACAAACCTCAGGCGGAATCTATAATCTCGGTCACATCGCAGCAGCCAGCTGGTCGCCCTGGCTGCAGCGGTGATATGGCCACCTCCGCTGTGGAGCACAGCAGTGGCGATGTCTTCATTATCTGAGAACGCTACGACAGAGACGGCAACAGCATTGTATAAAATCGATCTATAAGCTATTTCATAATTAATTATTACACATCGAATTGTATCGGTCTCAGTCGCAATGTTGAATTTATCTCTGCCACTATCCCTCTCTCTCTCTCTCTCTCTCTCTTTACACAAAAGAATAGGCCAAAAGTTAATATTATTTACAATTAATATATGTATGATTTATTTATGTGTATGCCTCCTTGCCCCCACCACCACTCAGTCAGTGTATATGTACACCCATATCCACGTAAAACTAAATCGTTCCAAGTGCAATTTGTAATCCAAAAAGGAAAGCAAGGATAAGGCGTAATCCGTGTGGCAATAAGCTAACTTAAAAAAACTGATATTATGGGAGCTGTCAATGCCCTGCCTGTCGTCAGCTAAATATACAAAAGACACTTAAAGCTGCTCCTGGCAGAGTTCCCAGTCCCGCTCTGTTTACCTTATCCAAATGTATAATCCAAACTAAATACATTTTAAATTGCATATGAAAAATTCGTTTTCTTTATGAAAATGCAGGCTAAGATGTGCGTTACTTGGTTTTGTATTAGAACGGGAGCTAACTATATGGCGCCAAGAATAAAATAAAACAAGAAAGGAAGCTTACTTCGGTACACCAAAGTTTGTATACCCTTGCAGTTTAAAATTTAACACTAACACTAACTTAAATTAAAAACATTTTAAAATCGTAATGTCAACTACCAATCACCTAAACGTACATATGTATATATTAACTTTAAAGTTTTACAATTACAGTTTTACATTCACAGTTTTTCATTTTCGTTCGTTTGTATGGCAGCTATATGGTGGAGTGATCCGTTTAAAAAAAAAAAATCAAAATTCTACAATATTACAAAATGACTACAATATCTCAAGTTATATGAAAATATGTTGAAAACTGACAAAGTTTGAATTTTTTTTCTAAAATTTTGTTGATTGTTCCTATGGCAGCTATATGATATAGTCGTCCGATCTGGCCCGTACTGACATGTATAGCAGTGAGAGTATATAGAAGACTATCTGCAAAGTTTCATTCAGATAGCTT
>JAEIIH010035672.1:0-21579 GCA_018904745.1 Drosophila orosa
AATGAAGAAGAATAGCCTAAATACTTCATTGCACCCTTGGAGGCATATTTATAATTGATTTTGTATCTAAAAGATATCTTTGAAAACCCGGATCAACATAAAACTTTAATTGAAGGCTTTTATTTCTATTTCGGCTCACTGCGAACGAACAAAACTTTGCCCAATTCACCGCTTGGATTTCCTCGAATTTTTCCAGTTAAGTCAATGTCTTGGCATTCGGCCAATGACAAGGCACCCCAGCTGCTCGCTCCTCCAGCCACCCACTCAGCCCCCCAGGGCTTCCGCTTCCGTTCTGCTGGGTATTTCCTACATTTTCGGCTGTCTCCTGTCGGCTGGCAGACTTTTGTGCCCGCAAAGGGGGCTGGACTGGCGGGGAAGAGCGATGAAATTTCCATATTCCTCGCATTAGCCAACTAGCGGCGGCTGCGCTGCGCTGAGTGACTGCTCATTAAAATGCTATAAGTGTATGAACAATTTGCATGTTGCACGAGCTTCGAGCTGGGAGCTGAGAGCTGAGAACTACGAGCTACGAGCTACGAGCCTCGGGCCTCGCGCCTCCAGCTGAATAATTAACACCCCAGGCAAGACCTGTTGGCACCTGCTCTATGCGCTCTTTGCTTTCTTTATTTTTTCACTCAGGAGCGTACAATCAGTGAGTCGGAATTCTGATAGATAAAGTCCAGATAGTTGCGAATGGCCAGGAAGCTGGACATGATTCGGCTTTCCTCCCAACGCCAGTCCATCATGAGGCCCACCAAGTAGAAGTTCTGGGTGACGTGACCCTTCACCTGCATCCCAACCAGCGGCGCCCCGATGTAGAAGCGCTCCGGCTTGTTCAGGTAGCCGCAGACTGTGCTGCTGCTGGTGAACAGCGAGCTGACCTTCGACTGGCAGAAGGAGCGGCTAAGCGTGTTTACCCAGACCTTCAGACGAAGGTCCGCGGCGGTCCGAAGCCCGGCCACTATGAATGTCTGGGCCACCAGCGTCTGGTTGACCAGGTGGGGCGGCGGCATGCAGATGGGCATCACGTTTGCATTGAGCTTGGCGTCCCGCTGCAGGGTGAGCACTGCCAGGCTGTTCTTCAGCGTCAGGGGATCGTACTCCGGGTGGATGGCCACTTCGGCCAGTTTGATCTCCTGGGCCGGGCGCACGCAAAAGCCGTCCGGGTCGCAGGAGGGCTCGTTGATCGGTGTGCTCTTGTTGTAGACGCCAAGGTGCACGGACAGGCCTTCCGCCATTCCGTTATACTGCACGAAGCAGTGGGCTGGTGCCAGCACCGTCCGCTTGGATATCAGCACACCCAGGCAACCATTCTCCCGGATCTTGCCCTCGAAACCTGCCAGTATCGGGGGATTATATTCTCTCACCAAGCACATATTAATATCACAAAGCTCACCCTTGGTAAAGGTAATCCGGGCCAGCCACTGTTGCTCCGTGGGATAGGCGAAGTTGACCTGCTTAAGCAGGTTGTCCTCCTCGAATTGGCCGCACTGAACGGCGTCCTGGGCCGACTGCACCTCGGACCCAATCCGAAGCAGTGCCAGCAGCAAGGTGATCACTGCGCTTTGTCCAAGCATTCTAAAGCGCAGCTCAAAGTCAACTGGCAGCGGGCTGGGAAAACTTGAAAGTCTCCGACTAGGTTTCTCAATGCAACGCACTGGGGTTTATCCAGGGGTTTATGATAGATATGAGCTTGGCTACACGGAGAAAAACCCATTGAAGACGAACTCTCAAAGTAGTATTACAATTTAACGAACTTGTGAATTCTCTGTTGAGAATATGGCTTGAAAAAACTATATTCGTTCTGTGTAGCAAGTTGTTTTTCTAATGGCGCCTCTTGATTAATGCTATTCAATTACATTACTCTTATTGAAAACCCGTTTCCGATGCGGAACTCTGGGCAGCTCCCATCACGATGCATCGGTAATTTTCCAAACACCACAAACACCTTGCTTCCTCAAAGGTATATTTTATTGGAAATGTGAAAATACATATTCATGAACAGCGTTGTGCAATATGCCAATGAGTTGTGGCATCTGCCTATTTCGTCGCAGAGGTTTCCATTATCCACGAGCGGGCTTGGCGCACATCCTGGTAGATTTGTGTGGTGGCTTCCCCGGAGTCCACGTTCCTTACTAGCAAGGCGACCAGATAGAAGCTATGCGGCACATCGCGCTGCACATCGACGTCCATAAGCGATGCACCCGGATAGTACTTGGTTCTCTTTACGGGGAAGCCGCACAGCTGGTACTCCGGAGGCAGGATGGACTCCGTACCTTGTATCAGCGCTTTGCACTTCTGCCGGGACACCGTCATGGCCAGTCCCTTGCCCTTGCGTGAGTCGTCTGTATTGAAGCCTGAATAGTGAAGGTTTCGGTTGATCAGTGACTCCGGCTCCGAGCTACCCTGCATGCAGATCGGCTGGATCCAATTGTTCCACTTGACGGGCTCGGACAAGCGCAGGACGGCCAGGTTGTAGTCGCCGGTGTCCTTGTCTGAGTTCGGGTGCACCGTGATCCTGTTGACAGAGCGCGGCACGGGGCCCGGCGTACAGAAGCCCAGCGAATTGCAGTCCAGCTCATCCCCAGGCGCTATATTGGAGTTATATATGCCCAAGAGAACCACGGCTTTTGTGTCTCCGGAGCGGGTCTTGAAGCGCTTCATGCAAGTGGCAGTGGTGAGGACGTGCAGCTCGTTGACTATGACCACCGAGCACCCTACCCTGTCGTAGTGGTCACCTGTTTTAAGATAAAATGTTAGTTTTTAGAGAGCCGACTATCCACTGACTTACCCTTGTCTTCCGTCAGCAGGCCTACCCAGGGCATCTCGGAGGGCTCCGTCTTCGCTACTGTGGTGTACATCAATTTCTCTTCGAGGCGACCGCATTGGGACTCCGCCAAGGCCAAGGCTGTCAAGGCATTTAGCACGTAAATTTGGCTGGTAAAGATTTTACTTGAATGAGCCACTCACCCGCCAGCAAAGCCACAACTAGTAGCTGAACAAGTTTTCCGCTCCCGAGCATTTCCATGTCGATGTGGTCCCAGCGCTCAGAGTTGACTAAGCTGTGTTTCCCAGATAGAAATGGCATTCGCACAAGCTCAGCTTGCCATTCAAGCTATTAATTAGCAATGCGGAATCTCTCACGTTGTAAGTCTCAGATAACGTATCGATTTTGTGCTGTCTGGCTGGGCTCTCAAATCGATAGAATATTGCCAATCGCGCTGGGCGAAACAGGCAATTATCAGGACCCTCATTATATAGCCATTAGGGCCTCATAGTTCCCGGGCCTGCACTCTTCCCGAGGGCCCCGTGGATGTACATTTGCTCAGGACCGCCTCCAACTGGGCAGAATAATTAATGTTTCAATTAGAATACTATTATCGGGGGCAGGCACAGGCTGCTCAGCGGGATAAAGGTGAAGGACAGCAAAGGACATTGTAATTTACCCGGCCTCGAGGAGGGGGCTGGACTTAACACTCTACTAAAATGCTTACAAATTGCCCGGCCAGATCCGGTTGGCAGTTTATTGTCCACTCAACCAACTTGACCTGCTCGGGCCGGGGCGTTCATAATTCGCATTGTTATGAATCCCACTGAGCCCCACACCCCAACATGCTCCATCTGGCCTCCTCGTCTTTGTGGGCATCCAATCAATGTGCTCCTAGTTGGGCCCGGACTTTAATGAACGACCGGCTGGTTGGCTGTTTGCCGGATGGCCGGCCATTCGGCAGTGCTCGTAAAACTTGGCTGCCCTAGCCTTGAGTGTGGCCTAGGCCGGAATGTATCCCCGCGTCGGCAGTGGAGGCGGCGGAAATGGAAAAGGGGAGACGGAGCGGAGTGGAGACCCATGCAAATTGTTTGGACCCTGAGACGACTGAGCGTGGGCATTGGGTGCGCCTTTAGCTTGTAAAGAGTCGAGAAATGGCCTCCCACTTGCGTGTGCCTCAATCCTTAATCGCAGGGAGCACGTGAGCAACCTGATTCTCGGCTCCTGAGCCACTGCTGCAGGGCTGGAGCACGGTAGCCCGAATCGAACTGAATCATTGATTAGGTCTTGCAGGACCTCATTTTAAAACGTAAATTTAAGGTTGCTTAATCATTTATTTAAGGTTGAAACTAAACCTAGCCTTGCTTAAAGTAAAAAACCTATTTTTAATATTTATGACAAAGTTACAAGAAATGCTGGTAAATGCTTTTCTCATACGTACTAAAATAAATGTAATTCTCAGCTAAGAAAGGCTTTTCTGCGCTTTGATTGTCTGCATCCACAATTTGTATGAAAGCTCTGGAAAGACTTAACATTTATTGACATTGTTTCATGTGCATTCACACAATGAAGGAAGGATACAAATTCCCCTTCTCCGTCTACTTACGGTATCCACCAACTATAAGCAATTTCTTGTGCATTTACACAAACAAGGAACAGCTCAAGGATAATAATAATTCCCCTTCTCCATCTTCTTACAGAATCTAAACCACTATGAGCAATAAAGGAGCGCGACAATGAGGCAGCATGACGCGTGACGGCGAGATTCCAGCCATCTTCAATCCGAAACGGGTGCGCACTCCCTCCGTGGTGGTCACCGGCGACTCTTCCACGAATGGCCCATACAACAACACCAATAGCGGCGGCGGCGGCGGCGGTGCGGGAGCCAGCAGTAGCAGCAGCACGGCTATTGTGGTGGCACCAGGATCGACTGCACCCAATGGCAGTGGCACTGGAGCGACCGGCAGCTGCGGCTTCAGCAATGTGCTCACCTCAAGCAACCCGCAAATAACCCACCAAGACTCAATCTCGTCGAGCCAGCAAGATCCCAATGAGGTGATCATCATACCGGCCGACACCCCCACGAGCGCCCCAGGCAGTCACAATGCAGCGCATCACTTCGGCGGCGGCGACTCCAGCGACACGCAGACAGAGCAGCAGCAGCAGCAGGCCAATGGCCACGGGGAGGAGCCGGAGCTGCGTTTCCGGAAGCTGCAGGCCTGCAAGGAGTCCTGCTGCTCCGAGTTGGCCCGAAAGGTGATTAAAGATCATAGTCAGACCTTAGCATAAATATACTAATAATTGAATGTTTATGTGTTGTGTAGATGTACTTCGGGGTGTGCGTGACTATACTGATGACCGCCTCGTGGGTGGGGGCCACCCACTGCATCAAGTACATGTACAAGTACAGAGCTCCGTACGACGATGTACTGAACGACGACCAGGACACGTCCTCGAGCCGCGCCGAGCTGAGCACGGAACTGGAGGACATACTGGCCATCAGCGACTCATCGCTGCACCACGTCGAGGACGCCACCGAGATGTTCAACATACCACCGCGCCAGCCTGTCTACTTCAGTGCCCCGTTCTTCGCCGCCTGGTTCTTCACCAACTTCTCCCTGCTCTTCTTCCCCATCTACCTTCTGGGCCTGGTCTCAACGCGCAAGTGCGAGAAGCTGAGCGACATTCTCGGCGACGTGCTGCGGGGATTCCGGGAACGCGGCTTCACAGTGGGTGAGTGGTGTGGAGTTTAGTGCCCACCACGGCTTGGAATTTTAACCTGATCGCGTTCTTTCGATATAGGTCGCTTCCTTAACCGCTGCCTCTGCTTCTGCATTTTGTGGCTGGTCACCACCTACCTGTACACGCTCTCCCTGCACGTCCTCTATGCCACGGATGCCCTGGCTCTGTTCGCCACCAATGTGGCCTGCGTCTACCTGCTCTCCTGGGTGATCCTGCACGAACAGTTCGTGGGCGTGAGAGTGAGTAAATGATGAGAGAAATTATAGCTGATTCTAATTGATATAATTTTCTTTATTTATAAATGAACTGTCTATCTTCGTTCCCCCCAGATCGTGGCCATCATCCTCTGCGATACGGGAATCGCGCTGCTCGCCTACATGGACGGCATCACGGAGAGCCGCACCCTGAGCGGCGTTGTCCTGGCCACGCTGGCCGGCGCCGGCTATGCCGTGTTTAGGGTGAGTTCACAGTTTACCCGGCCTGTTCGTGTGCACAACATGTCGTGCTTATGTCCCTTCGCTTTCCAGGTTATGTTCCGCAAGGTGATGGGCGATCCGCCGGTGAGCCAAATCGCCTTCATCTTCACCGCCCTGGGCTTTCTCAATGCGCTGCTGTTGTGGCCCGTGGTTCTGGGACTCTACCTGACTGGCACGGAAAGCCTGACATCGGAGAGCATACCCTGGAACCTGCTGTTCGCGGCGAGCCTCCTGCTCCTGGGTAGGAACTACTCCCCAGCTCCTTGCATTTGTGCTGTGCTGCCAACTTTTATCGGTGTAATTAATTTTGATTGCAGTTTTCCACGTTCTGATGCAGTTCAGCGCCGCCGTAACGTACAACATGTTTGTGACATTGGGTCTGATTACCGCTGTGCCCGTTTCTGGTGGTATGTACACGGACGGGCTCCTCAACATGAATGCAAAGGGGGTCTGGGCATGACGGATTCCGTGACTATAAATTGTTTTAAATTGTGATATGAAATCCGGGCACTCATGTGGGGCACGTGAAGCCATTTGATCCTAGGAGTGGGGGCAATGCGACATAAATTTTCCCATACAACTGTATGTATTATATTCCTAACATTTGAACATACAATCGATTTTTAAAGCCAGTACCTAGAAAGTATAAGGAAACTACTTATCAACTTAAAAGAGGCAGAATGAGGCATATCCGACCAGACCGAGATATTATTTTTTATTTTTTGAACGGGATAGTTAAGGGGGAGCATATCAATGTTACTGGGAATATTTTGTAACAAGAGTTCCTTATAAAACCGTCCAGAAAATCTTGGTAGCTAATCCATTCTCCTTTTCGACACCTGTAGCCCTCGATGTCATACTGTACAGTGCAAACTTTGCGGGCATGAAGCTGGCCGGAGTCATTCTCATCGGCATTGGATTTTTCCTCGTTATGTTCCCCGAAAACTGGCCAGACTATATAACGCGATTGTTGCGGTAAGTGGGAAACATTTCTGGATTTTACTCATATTGCTACGAATAATTGTTATGCCAATTAATATGCTAATTTTCTTTTTTTGTCAGAGTAAAGACTCGTGCGTGTTTGGTTTGAATATTTAACTGCCTCAGTTGATTTCGGTTGTAATTCACTTTGCGTTTCATTTCGAATATATTTTATTTGTGTTACTGCCACCGCCGTGTGGCATTAATGACTAAAGCAAACAATTAAATAAATCATCGAAGAAATTAAAGTTTCTACCCATGTTTAAGTTTGATAAAAAGCCATTGATTTCCTGTATACTCACATAAACTATATATTTAATTTTATATAAACAAACATCTTGCAGAAAGAGCGTTCGTGCCATACTCCGTTACCAATGTTGTTGTGAATTAGCCGAAATTCGCTATGCTCATTCGGTAGGCCAAAAACACAAGCTAAGCCAAAAACCCATAACCAAAACCAAAACCACAACTAAAACCAAAACCAAAAACAAAATACAACCCTTGATCGAAGACACATTTTTAGATATTAACTAGAACCGTTTGGGCCAGCCTAAGATCTATATTTACACAAATAATTAATAACAAACTCTTTTCAACTTTGACTTGACTAGTGCTAGTGATAAGTAACAGAAACTTGGCAGATTTTTTACTGAATACACCATGAAAAACTTCAATGCTATCTTTAGGTCTATAAACATCCATATATATCCCACAAAACAACAAATACAACACCTTGGCTTCCAAGTTTTGCGCTCACCCTTGTTAAAAGAAATATCTAGACATGTGTATCTCTGTTACTATATATTTAATTGCCTTTATGTACACACCCAATTAACCATATACCGAAATATACCTCTACACACACGTTTTACGAACATATATCTATTATATATATCGTTACCGTTATATACATAAAGCCGATTTACCAACACCAACTACCTCGGCTGTTGTGCAATTGGTTGACAATCCCATCTCGTTGTTGTTCTTAACGTTTTTTGGCGCAGCCGTTACTATACATGTACTTATGTTAACTACCCGTATTGTTGATACTTTTGATGATTTCGTTACGTTCCGGCATATCAGCAACCCCCCACCCACCAAGCCACCCAAACTCCAGATCGATCTCAGTGCCAATCTTTTATTTTGACCCTGTCCTTGTTGTGTAAGATATACCCTCCTAATATCTGGATGTTGGTTGCTGGTGTCGCGGCTCGATTACTGTAGTAGCGTTCGTTCGTTTACACCTCAACACCGACTGTGTATACACACACACGACGCCACACACCCCACACATTCCACACACACACAGTACACCCGCCTCTACGTATGTAGTTTGAGTTTCGCTGGTGTTGCGAAAGTTTCCATATAACGATCCACGCTCCAAGAACTCCAAAAGGCTGGACGCTGGTGACTATGTCTATGACTATGATGATGATGATGATGATTTGTTTGGCTGTTTGTTGTGTGATCTCTCCTGAATTGCAGCTTTTTCTAATTGGGTTGAATCTGTGTTGGATCGGCCAGTACCTGTCTTTGGTGTAAATATGTTTACCTTTCAGTTTTCTGTTCTTTTGTTCTGAAACTGTCTGCACCTAGAGAGGAGAGCGCAAGTTATCATAGATGTTATGCAGATGTTAAGTCGCAGCATGATCGAACTTACCAAGACGGATCTCTCAGTCCCCTCCTCCAACCAGAGAGCTATGTCTTACCACCTTTGCCTTATCATTTTGTCCCAGAACTAGTGTTCAAGTCCAGGGCCCTACTGGCCAGAGGGAAACCGGATAACCGAATAAGAACGAAACCCCTTAAATACTATTAAACCCTAAATAATGATAATATCCATTAAAATGCATTGAAATTGTTACCGATTGGCATGTTTGAACCGACCTTCGTTTCTCTTCGTTTTCGTTTCGAATTGACCGTTTTTCGTTTTCCAAACTGATCTACTCTTGAGTTATACTCCTTTATTTCTGTGCGATCTGTCTGTCTAACTTTAAATTCTTCAAGCTCTACTCTATGCTATATACTGTACCTACTTCTATTATATATATAAAATACGTGTCGACATTTCTCAATTGTCTTTTTGCAGAAGCATCATAATGCTGGGTCACAATGCGAGGTGAGTTCCGTGATTAGGCTCAGCTGAGAATTGAATGTGTTTTTTACAACCTAAGCATAAGCAACACTTGGCCCGAAAGGTGAAAAAGAGAAGGGTTTTTCGTTATTGTACGCCATATAGGAATACCTTACTCTAAAATACCCAGCCAATACCGAGACAACCAATCAACAAACTTACTTAAATATTTATCCAAATCCAACTGTAAGCGAAGTATGTTTCTTGATTCGATTTCGATTTCGTTTTAATCCTTAGACCCGGCTCTTGCCTAGACTTTTGATAATTGATAATTCGGGTTTGATTTGGTTTCGTTTGGTTTCCGAGGGATTGCAACCGATACTCCCTCCTTCCTACTTTAACTCTCGCATCCAACTTTTAATTTCGATATCAATTTCGTAAGCTAATCAGAGTAACAGTATGCTAGATGATAGCCTTAGCCTTTGGTTCCCAGTCAAGTAAGACTGGGTAGTCCCGGTCAGTCCGTTGGTAGTCCTTCGTTTGGCCCGCTGGTGCTAAGGTAAGTCGATCCGAGGGTCCTGCAAAGCCCACTGCCAGCTAATCTCTCACCAACCTCACCTCATCCAAGCCCAAGCAAGTCCACCCAATCACTAAATCGCGAGTGGAGCCGCCGGAGTAGATGCAATGATCATGACCATGACCTTCCGTCGAACTCTGACAAAGGAGTATGCTCCGAAATCATAGAATTAGCAGCTCTCTATTGGTAGAATCTCCTGATTTGTATATAGTAACACCGCTAATCTGTACTATTGCTTCTTTTCTTCTTGTTTTTCTCTTCACCTCTGCCACCACCTGCCTATCTCTCTTTTTCTCTCTCTCTCTGTATCTATGTATCTCTCTGGTCTATCTCCTCTTCTCGAACTGTTCTCTCTCTCTCTCTCTCTCTTTCTCCACACACACCTCCACACACTCGACACCTGATTTGGCTAACATTGCAAAATACACGGCAAAAAACGAATGTACATCACCACAAACACACATCGAACATGTAGCGGTAGGCCAGCGCTTTGTAAGCGAGACGCTATAGTCACGGGCCCGTCCACCAGATATGCGCAGCGGCACATCACGCGCACGCACCACATAAGCTAAGGGCTTGCGGCGAGTCAATTGTTAATTGTCAATTGTACAGAAACAAAAGCAAAAGCAAAACAAAAACCAAAGCTAAAACATAAACAAAAACAGAGAACAGAAAACAGAAAACAGAACACGACAAGAAAACGTATATTTTGTAAAAAGATTTTGAAAACAAAGCCGTAAAACCAAAGCCAGGCCAATGTAAAACCCAATTGCACCACTTGCCAGAACGGGGTAAGTACGAAACCAGATTGCATTGCTATCGATAAGTAAGATGCTGCAAGGTACAGTTGCCACTCGTAGAAATAGTACCGAACCGGAAGTCATCTCCTGTTTTGTTTTGTTTCGTCTAATCTTCCTCCTCTTCCTTTGACATCCCCTCAAATTATGCGTTCTTTTCTCTCTCCCCTCTTTCTCTCTCTCTACATATCTCTATATATTTCTGCCTGGACTCTTTTTGGATTCTGCTCGCCTCACAGATCGCAGCATATCTATGCTACCCATTACAAACACAATCGAAAGTATTACGCGGTCAAAACCAACTCATATGTGGTTTGAGCCCATATCGCATGAACTTGAACCGAAAACTAAAACGAAAACGAACCTTCAGGGCGGCCAGCGTGTGGCTCCCGACTGTTTTTGCTTAGGCCCATGGCCACTGCCACGCCCACGCCTCCCCCCTAAGAAACCAAAGAAAAAAAAAAGTTTTTACAACTGTTATGCGACTGTTAAGAACACTTTTGTACCAAAAAAGAATACATTTAGTACCCTTCGAGTTTCAGACTGAGAAACTAAAACGAACTAACGGTGAGAGCCCCCCTATATTTGTTTTTGATTAACCCCTAGACTCACTAGCCTCACCCGAAAATCCCGACTGCATTCATCCCTGTACAGCTCACCGGATCACCATCTATCTATATCCAAGTTCCTAATTTTTCGGAAAGTCTTTAAGTCTCTTTTTAAGTTTCGTTGCCTTGTAATGTTTGCGATTTGCCTATGTTGTTGGAAAGTATCTTTACTTCTTTTGAGCTACTTATGAACTTTGTGGAGAGCACAGCTTAATGTAACTATTTGTGGCACCCGTAACTTGAACCACCCCGCTTAACCCCAACACCCACATGAACACCCACTCCAGAGACACAACACACACACACACAATAAATTTGTAAATAGCCAACACATCAGTAAAAAATCAGTAAAAAGTCTTAGCGCCTAGGCTATGGAGTCTGTGCACTGCAGGGACACGTGATCCCCAATCGGACGCCGATGCCCTGCAGTGCAGAGCCCCAAGATATATAGTCGTGCAAGTGCGTACTCTATGTAAATGTGAGTGTTTGTAGCGCCAAATGCATATAGTTCAACTAAAAATGCCTAGAGATTAAACAGAGCTAATGCCAACTGACACAGATGAAGATGAAGAACTTTGAGACGATCGCTGAGCCGGCCGATACTAACATGTGACACCTTATCTTTACCACAAAACAAAACAAAATCTCCCAAACACACAATCTCTAGATGGGGTCGCGGCCCTCGGAGCGGTACTTCAACAGGTCAGCATCCCACCATTATCGACTATCGGACGGGATACATAAGGTCCCATCTTCGTTCACCCTCTGGCCGTGTGAGATGACTGATCTGTCGCCGACCACCACTGGGTTTCTGCATGGCCACGGCAGCGCCAACGCACAGCATCACCAGCAACTTTTACACCACCAACAGCAGCAGCACCTCCAGCAGCAGTTCCACCACCGACAGCACTCGCTCCACCAGCAGCACCTGCAGCGCCAGCACTCGCACACCTCGCTCACCAAAATCCATCGCCAGAGCAGCAGCCACAGTGTCCACAGCGGTGCTGGACGAGCGGGGCCTGCCGGCGGCACCACTGGACGCCTCTTCTCCTACTTTGGGAACGAGCATGAGCACGAGCACGAGCGGAAGAAGTCGGAGACGTCGTTCTTCAACCTGGGCTTCCGCCGGAAGTCCACCGTGGTCTACTACGCCCCAACCGACTGAGGGGGGAATCCTTGCTCAGGCATATCAGGCGTATAACCACTTAAGCAAGAGAATACAATCAGGCAGATTAAAGGATTTAAGTCGGATCCGCTCATAGTTTGTGTGTCATTATATCATAGTTAATGTCGTCGTTGTTGTTGATGTAAAAGTTAAATCGGAACACATGCAGTTACAATTTTGCTCAAATATAACACATTTAAATGCTACAGTTACAGATACAGATACAGATACGGATGCAGATGCAAGTACAGATACACACCTGCACGGGGACTAGAGTCTCCCTCAGAGCCAGACAGCAGAGTCCGCAGAGTCCGCGACCCGCATGCCCGTTGCCCATGCCTCGCCTTGAATCTCAGTCTCAATTCCAGGACAAAGAAACCCAGAAAGGAGCCCGCAAATCGAGCTCAAAAGTGCCCCGAAAGTTAACTATATACGGTTATAATTTAATACTCATAATTATTACGAAATTGTGTAAGGAATCGAAGCCAATTGTTTTTAGCAATTATATACATACATTAAATATTACGGAAATGATAATAGTCAAATATTTTAAAGTGGATTCACTCAATGGCACACCTCAAGAAGGAAACGATAACGATAGCGACAGAAACGAACAAGAAATCCAACTTATTTAAGGCAAATAGTTGATAGATATCACAACTAAAGATCTAACTTCACCCCACAAACGAACCCATTATACTCTAAGCTCATCTAGCCACTAGATCCGAATGGTATTTCATTAAAACTTAAACTCAAACTCAACTGTGGATTCGATTTTTGTTAAAGTTTTTTATTTGTGTGAACCGAGTGTGAGCCGAGTCAAAAACTAAGCAAAGTATTAGTATTTTTTAAATGTTTATGTGTTGTTCGTAATTTGTAATTCGAAGTGTTGTAGAGTCGAAATGAATCAACGAGGATACTGATACTGTTATATTAACGCGACCTCTTGTCTGAACACCAGTCCCGGGATTCCCAACCCCCTGTGTTGGCGTCTTCAGATCGGAGTTGTCGCCTGTTATATGTATGTACTAAGTTGTGTAGCCACATCCAATAATTGATTTGTGATAGTTTTTAAAAATGTTTGATAACCAACTGCATACACTACAAACTTTTACCTAACCGCCCCCCGAACAGAGAGGCAGAGGTATAGCTGCGATGTATTTAGATCACACAAAAGACCGAACACGAAATAAATAGTTCAAGAAAAACTGTAAAGCATTCTGTGTTTACCATTTATTTACTTTAGAATGGGTTCGGGCTTTAATTCACGTGATGGTTGATTTCTTTGTGGAATTCGGTGTGCAACAGGAATGAGCTTAGGGATGCAGGAGCAATTCATGTGGTAAGCGAGAGATGTAGGTAACTGAATTGTTCACTGCTCCGTTCCATAGTGAATTCCATACTTCTTTCTCTGCGACCTTTTATAATAAAATGGATTTATGTATAATTTACAATATTAATTTAAAGATAACATTTAAAATTAAACAATATGTACACCTTTTGCTCAATTTCCCATTGAGCGCTCAAGAGGAAATTCCTGAGGAGCAGAGCACTTACAGATTCAGCACAGGAACTACCCCTATCGCCGTTGTATAAAAGCGAATGTAACTTTTCCGTAGGCAATAGGGACAACTCCTACCAATTCGGCATGAAAGTCATGGGGCTCAGCTGGCCATGGGTCACCTGTCAGCTATCTGAACGCATGGGTGTCAATGTAGCTTAGTTTTGACTATTTCTCAGTATTAAAACATCACCCGTTCAAATTAAATCTCCTCCCCTTCCAAAAATTTTGTTTAAATTCTAAAGGATCAAAAATAAATCAAAGTCCAAATTAGAAATTACTCTTAATATTTCGCGGAGAGGAAAGACGATTGCATAGGTTCGACAAGGCGAACCCAATTGAAATCGAGCCAGTGCAGTCGAGGAACCGCGAACATATATAGAAGATAACGAAATCGGTGGAGAAATTGCGACGCTCGGTGAATCGACGCGACGAGCGGCGTTAATTTATATCGGGGTTCCACGATAATCTGTTTTTTGCTTCATTTCCGTAAAATATCATATATTGTGGTAACTTTCGCATTTTCATACGAGCTGAGAAATTCAAACGTTGGATTCGGATTTTTGATTTGACCACGCGCAATCGTAAAGCGTAAAATTGTAAAGCGTAACGGAAATTGATATCTGCACGAGCAACTGGTATCTGGAGGAGCACATGCAAGATGAATAAGTTTGGTGAGTCGCCTCGTTTTTCTACAAAATCATATATTTGAACGACATTTGTTGAGTGTATAGAATATGGATATGTTTACAATTATTAGGCACTTAGGGTTCTATTCATTAGGCTAGAAAAGAATGATTTATTGCTGTAAAATGTTCTGCGATTGCTCTCTTTCGGCACTTAACACTAAGGTAGATTCATAATACAGAGGGACTACTCATTGGACGGACGGTACGATACAGCCAGAGTGGTTATAGTCTGTGGTTTTAAAATTATTCGAGCAATTATTAAGTTAATTCGATTTCATAAGGCACAATGGCTTCTTGCTTTGTACTCAAGTACAAATCGATTGTGGAATGTCATGGGGACATTACCCTCACACCCAAAAACAAAACGAAAAGCGGACACAGCCAACAGCCAGGCACTCGAACGTGTTCCGGCAGACGGGGGCATCCTTCGGAATGGATATAGAAATGGTAAATGGAAATGAAAATGGAAATGGAGGAGTTGCCCGAATGCTGAGACAGTTACTGCCCACCGCTACTGCCCTGAAATGACTATGAAAAATGTGTGAAAAATATTTTTTGTGCCCCTGTCCAGCTCTCTACCTATGGCCATGGTTGGTTTTTAATGAAAAAAGCTGGAGATTTCTTTTTTTTTGCCCTGGCCGAGGAGACCAAGTGGCTGATAAACTGGTTCCTGCGGCGCATAGAAAAAGTTCTCAGGGTACAGATAATAAAAATTCAAGCGCATATGATAATCAAGGCGCAAAAAACAAAGAGCGGAAAAAACGGCAGCATCATCGGCATATACATTTAATTCAGGCAAAAAAAAAAAAAAAGAAGCTAAGAAAAAACGAACGCAGCCAACGGACCATCGACGCGATTTAATATAAGAAAAACACGACGGCAGGCGTTGAATTTTTTGTGCCATCCGTTGGCTGGTAGAAAAAAAGGTGTGCATGCGGCGCAAACAACCCTCAGCTTGGACCTGGATGGACCCTACCGATGGGTGTAGGTACGGGGCCTAACTGGGTTCCGATGTTAACAGGTTTGCGATCGCAACACACACACAGCTGGGCGACTTCACGGACATTAGAGAGGATCTCCGAAGGAGCAAAAGAATGGCAATAGCGTTTCCGTAATCTGAGCGGAGTAGGCGCGGCTGTTTGCGCTTTTCTGCCGACGCTGCCTCTACCGCTGCTCTTGCTTCTGCTTCTACTTCTGCTTCTGCCGCCTTTGATAGAAATGACAAATAACCAGATTCATTGTAATAGATTATGTCTACAACTTAATCGCCTTGCAGATAAATGATGACAATGTTCAAAGGGAGCCTGGCTGGCTGTGGCAGCTCGTTTTGTTTTTGGGTGTCAATTTTGTGTCTGTCTTGCTTTGTAGTTATATATACTTGTATGTATATATATGTATATATCTTTTGTGGAGAGATTTTCTGTGAGTTGCATGTTTGGACGGAAGTTGGAATTAGTTATTTGGCAAGCGGCTGCTTAACTAAACCTATACAGCAGGGTGAGCGTGAGCCCGATTAGCCCCACCACCAGTCCCACCGCTGACTGCAGACCAGCGGCGCCGGCCAGCCGACACTTGAACATATCGTAGCGCGTCTCCTTATCGGCCACTATATTCTGATACTCGGCCTCCACGAGCTGGCCGTCGTAGTAGGTGATGAGATCCTCGAACGGATACTCGTAGCCCTGCAGGCACTCGCACTTGTAGCCGCCGGTTTCATAGCCACGACCCATGATAGGAACGCACTGAAAATGATCAATAAATAAATTTAACACGTAAATTTAGACGTTAAGTGGGAGGATATCCATGATATCCCCTTTAAGAAGGCTAAATATCGATTTACTCGTAAATATACTCACGTAGGATGACTGTTCGTCGCACTTGTGCGTGTCCTTGTAGGCATTCGGCTGATAATACCAGTCCGGGCACTGGTTGATGTCCAGCTGCAGCATGTCCATTGAGACGGCCACCACACCCCTGCACAGAGCAAACAAATTAAGTCAGTTTAATTGCTCGAATTTGCATCACAATGCCAACAGGACTCGGGGAGTCATCAGGAGTCACAAGCCAGAAGTTAGGCTGTCTTGTCAACACTCCAAAATTAGACAATCAAATCGGGGGCATTTGCATGTGAATGGAACTGGGATAGGGATCCGAGAAGTGGAAGTGGGACTGAGCCCTAAAAAAGGGGTTTGAGCGGCCCGCGACGGCGGCACGCAGCGGACCGGCCCGACGAGTATATTTAACCCAACCCCTATCCATCCCCTCTACTCGTACTCGTACTCATACTCATACTCACTTGAATTCCAGCTTGACTTTGAGGCTGTCCCAGCCGAAGAAGGGCGCCGCATAGGTCACCAGCCACTTCTTCACATATCCGTCGCAGTCGAACTGCGGCTGCGTCCAGTAGCCGTGCTTGATGTTTGCCGCCCTGTAGAAGTTCGGGTAGTGCTCGTACTTCTGCTGGTATTCACCTGTCTCGTTGTGCCGGATCTTGATTTTCATGTAGAAGGTCTCCAGGTCGTCGAAATTGGTGTTCCAGCGCTGCTTGAGGAACTTGAAGTACTTCTTCTCCGTGTAGAGCTCGTGCGTTTTGTTGAGGCGCGCCAGGTCCTCCACCTTGAACTTGCGCGTGTTGAGCTCCGTCTTGTAGGCATAGGGTGCAAAGTAGGTGCGATTGGTGAACTTGTTGCGCTCCCAGAGCATCGATGCCGACCACACCTTGCTGTCGCCCAGGACAATGGCCAGAGTCTCGCCGATCATTTGGTCCTCTGTCAGTGGCTTGTCGGCCACACGTTTGCCGGAGTACACCTCGTTGGGATCCGATACCTGTCAGTGTGAGAAGTCTTGGTTTTAGTTTCAATTTTGGGGGGAGCAACGTTGCCCCCATTCCCCCGCAACACTTTTCAACGCCAAAACACACAGTTCGAGCTG
Organism: Drosophila orosa; assembly: GCA_018904745.1. NCBI lineage: Eukaryota > Metazoa > Arthropoda > Insecta > Diptera > Drosophilidae > Drosophila > Drosophila orosa. The sequence goes on from JAEIIH010035672.1 coordinate 17,369, forward strand.
AAAGAAGGCTCTCATCCCCATAATTTCCTTCGCTTCTCGATGCTGCTTCTGCCGCTGGCCTTTAATGAAGACGACGCCTTGTGTCGAACCCGTTTTTCGTGTCCTCTGCGCTCAAACTAATGAATTTAGCATTTGGTAATGGTTTGACACTGAATATTTAATTCACGCCGCGCGGCTGGCAACGCAGAAGTATCAGCAGGCATAAACCGAGAAACTGGCATTGCAGGAAATTCGAGGAAGTTGAATTACGCGTGGAAAATTATAATTTACACTTGAGAAGTTTTCAAGAGCCGCAGTCGTCGTCGTCGTCGTCGTCGAAGGCTCTTAATAGGTGTCGGGTTATCAATTATTGCTCTTCATTTAGCGTGAAGGCGAGCAGCGCTGGGAACGCATCATCTGAACCATCTGAAACGCTGGCTTACCTGCAGGAAGGCACTGATAAAGTTGGCCAGTCGCACGGCCATCTTGGCTTCGTTCTCGAACTGCTCCTGGGCGCCAAAGCTGACATCGCCGCGCAGAATCAGATCCTGCGGATGGAAGCTGCGGAAAAGAGCACAATTGAGATTAGTAACTTCAAATCTCATCTGTAAGGTTATTTTATCGAGCTCACTTCTTGCAAGTGCGGTAGTTTACGCCATGTATGAACTTCAGGGCCTGATCTATGTTCAAGTGCTCCGCATGGAGAGCCCTCGAGCCGGTGGTGTAGTTCTGATACTCCGGGTGCCTGTCCATGTACTTCTGGCGTATGTGATAGGGCGCCTTCTCCCACTGAATGGGCAGCTTTTGGATCCCTGCAAGAACGAATAAAGTAGAGTCAAAAACCTAGCTCAAGAATGTCTGCAAGATTTCCGAAACATACAGCCAATACTGAGACAGTCGTACTCGTTGTAGTACTGCTCCGCCGAGGCCCGCTCAACGATCTCGCCGAGGTAGGGCCTTCGCACAACGTTCGGCAGCCTAAAGCCCGGTTTGCAGCGACACTGATAGCCACCGCGTCGGAAGCCCCACCCATGAAGCGGTTCGCATTCCGTTGTCTCCTTTTTACAGCGCGCCGTGTCCGCAAAGTGATTTGGTCCTTTGTTGCCTTCGCCCAGGGGACACTGGTTGATGTCTATACGTTCAAAGTCCATCTCCAGCACCGAAACAGCAGTGTATCTACGGATTAAGTGGGTTAGGAGCATTCTAGACATGGTTATCACAGCAACAACGCTTACTTGGGGTACTCAATGTGCCGGAACTGGGTGTGGCGAGGGTAGATATCCGCAATGGGCACCACGGCGGCCACCAACCACTTGTTGGACCTGCCACAGTCGAAGTACGGCCGCGTGAACTTGATGGGACCGGGGTTTTCCTCAGAGCCAGGCGGTCCGTGGAAGGTGTACGTCTCGTTCGTGTTGTTCGCATAGCGAATCTCCACTTGGTAGGTGATCTTCGTGTCGTGCCGCCCCTCCACGTTGTCGGGCAGCCAGGCGCGGTACCACTCGTTGATCTTGTACAGGTCGTGCGTGTAATCCTTCGATATGGAGTCGGGGTGGTGGGCACCGAGGTCCTGCACGTCGAAGGTGTTCCACGTGGAGATCTTTTGCAGGTGGATGGGATCGTTGAAGTCGTCCAGCCGGAAGGTGCGGGGTCCGAACCTCGGGAAGGTCTTGTTGAAGAAGCCGCGGTACGAGGAGGAGTACGAGCTGTTGGGCGAGAAGTACACGGCCGAGGCGTTGATATGCGGGTTGGCGGAGACGTCGGCCACCGTGGAGAGGAAGTAGTACATCATGCCCGGGTCGTAGGTGTCGTTGATGGCGGGCCGGATGAAGCGCGACTGCAGGATGTAGCTCCAGAAGAAGCTCCTGCTCAGCGCCATGTTCTGCAGATGCAGCAGCGCCGTTCGATTGGGGAACACCGGATTCACATTGACCTCCTTGATGTCCGGCTTGTGCGAGACGGCGTCGTGGGGCATGAATAGGTCCGAGTGGTGCTGGATGGGGCAGTTATCCGCGTTCACCTTGTCGAACTGGCGCTTGATCTCGTCGAAGGCGTCCCGCGCCTGCCACTCGTGCTGGGCAAACACGCCCACGGCGAGCACCAGCATGAAAAGCAGGTAGCTGCGCCCCAAAATCGACGAGGGGAACATATTGTTTGTCTGCACACGAATAACACAAATAAAACGCTTAACTAAGTTATAAATTCAACATAAAATGAGATTCTAGGGCGCGTCTCACGCCAAGCCACGATTAGTAATAGAAAATTATGTTTGCACTTGTTGGAACTACGCCCTCATAAACTGTTCTAAGCTGTTATAAACATGGTGGTTAGTTATGGTAAATAAGGGTTGTAGTCTTGGCTAAACAAAAACAATCTACAATCAATGCGGTGAGGAAATCGATATTCAAATCGATTCCGGCTTAGAAAATCGATATACATAATTAATGCACAACAAAAATTAATTTAGCAATGAATGGAAAATAATTATTAAACTAAAATGATAATGTAATAACAAATTTTATTTTATTTGCGTAAAAAATCTGAAAACATCGATTCTGAGAAAGAAACTTTTTGTTTTTCGTTGAGTTAAATACATGTTAACCATAAAAACAATTATTTTATGAGAACTTTTGTATCTTTCTGCTGAATATGAGGTAATTATAACATTTTTCCACATTCGACTTTTCAACATAAAACAAACAGTGTTGTGAGGTGATCAAATTAGTGTTGGCTAACGCTTTAATTCATTAAGCCGTTTATCGAACTGGCTTGAGCCATCAAACTGGCGGGACAAACAAAATGGGTTTAAAAATTTGCATAAAAACCAAAATGTTTATTTAGATGCATTTAAATCAGGTCACATGTGCCAGTTGGTGACAATTGGAACTTTGCCAACGTATAGTGATACATTGCCCTTTTGAATGTGACCTTTTTTAAGCTCAGGTTAAGAGGTTAAAGCAATTCTGAACATTCGTTTCTATTTTATTTAATATGAGTTTTAGTGGGGTGTAACGGCTTGCACATGGTTCATTAATTCAAAATAGCAAATCTACCAGGCTTTCCACATTGTAAAGGGAAGATACTCCGCCCATCGAGGAAATCGAATTCGGATGGTAAAGTTGAAAGGCGTCTGAGGGATTTTCTAAGAGGGGATTTTCCTATATTTACTTTGTATTTTAAAATATTTATTTAAATTTGCATTTACTCATTTTATGTTTATTTGTTTTGGTATTTCTCCATCATAAATTAATTGTTAATAGTTACTTGATGCAATTACCAATATTAAAATAAGATTAACAAGTTTGATAATTGAGTTGACTCAGGTTTTAATTAGTTTAATTATGTATTAGTTTGCAATCCCCTTTTCTGATGACGCCTCTGGGCTTTGACCCTTTTAGGCGACACACAACACCCCATTGGCATTATTGAGGCCGCTCCTGTGATAGGGATTGAATTAATCCGAATTCGGGTCAGCACCCAGAGCAGCTATTTTGGCAACTTTGCGGCTGTGGTCACAGCTTGTGGCTTTCGTCCCTGGAGCAATGGCCATTTCCTGGCGCTATCGTCCAGCGTCAATCTGTTGTGGTCCCCCTGCTGCTGCTCCTCCTCCTCCTCGTGCCTCGCTGTCGCTTCCTGTCCCTCGTTGCTCTTCCTCTGTCGCCACCTGCGCTAAATGACACGAATTAGTGGACGAGAGATGTAACCCCTGGCCTCCTGGTGCCCTCGATGCACCACTTTCCATTACATTGCAGCGTCCACGTCCTGGCCATTTCGCCTTGGTTATTTATTACACCTGTCGTTTCTGTTTTGCCTTTGTTTTCTCCCCGGCCAGGTGAGTGGGCAGCGAGCGGGCAGCGGGACAGGTGCGGGGGCATGTTTTTTGCCAGTCGGATTGCGCAGGGATCCTCCGACAAACTAAAATTCGGCACAAACATAATTTCCAGTTTGGCGACTGACATTTCCGTACGCGTGTGCATGTGGGTGTCCCGTCCCTGTTTGCCAGAGCTCTTGCATCTGCATCAGCACCAGTATCTGTATCTGTATCTGTGTCTGTTTTTGTATCTGTATCTGCAACGGTGTGGCATAATGCAGATAAATCTACGCGCCTCTCTCCTACTGTTTTATTTTGCACGTGGGAATCGCTGAGGCTGCACTGGGAATAATTTACATATTTGGTAATAAAAAGAGGGGTTTAAATATGGATTTATAGGAAGGTTTTGAAAATACATTTT
>JAEIIH010035675.1:0-22461 GCA_018904745.1 Drosophila orosa
GAGTTCTACATATTTTTATAAATTTAATATAATTTTTCTTCATGTAAAATAACATAAAAACACCATTCAGCATCACTGGCTATGGCGGTCTTTTCAAATTCAATTATGGCGTTAAGCGGTAGTCGATTTAAATTCAAATTCAAACTTGGCGGTTGGGAATATTGGATTTTTAAAATTAAATAGACTCCGACAATGGCCGCCAGGTGGCGTTTACAGGCAGCCCTGGTTTTTTTTCGTCGGCTTGGCAACCTCTTATGGGAAAATTGGTTTGGATCCGAGGTGTATTCCCCTCCCTGTACTCAAAATTGGCTTGCGTCCGAGGGGGAGGCTCCACCTTGTACTCGATCCATGATTAACGACCACATGTCAGATGTGACCATAGTGGCCTCGGATATCGGACTATCGGTCTATCGGTGTTAGAAAATACCGAAAGCTGGCTAGCGGTTTCAGCAAAATTCCGCCAGGTGACGCCCGTATGTTGGCTGACAACAAATTGAACTTCGACATTCCTAACGGAAAATCGGGCGGTCACTCTTACAACAATTTTCTAAGCTTCTTAAAGTAAACAAACAATTTTGACCATTTTGGGGTTTTTAGGGACTACGGAGAGTGCAGAGGCAGTGCAGCAGAGCGATGTCCGAGGTCCGCATTCGACCGCGCCAGGTGCTGGTGCTGATCATAGTCTTCCTGGTGATCCTAATGATGGTGCACCGGAATGGGAAGCGCACCTGCCAGGGTCCGGACTACCTGCAGACGATGTACGCACAGGCGGACACGTTGCCGATCATCTACGCGGTGACGCCGACTTATACGCGACCCGCCCAGAAGGCGGAGCTCACCAGGTAGGGCAGCGCGTGCTCCTCCAGGGCTCCCTTTAAGATGCTCCTCTCTCCCTTTTAGGCTATCGCACCTGTTCATGCTGCTGCCGCACCTGCACTGGATCATTGTGGAGGACGCGAATGCCACCAGTCCGCTGGTCACCGGCTTGCTACAGCGTGCCGGCCTGGAGAAGCGCTCCACGCAGCTAAACATCAAGACGCCGCCCGAGTTCAAGCTGCAGGGCAAGGATCCCAACTGGATAAAGCCACGCGGCGTTGAGCAGCGCAACTTGGCACTCACCTGGCTGCGCAACAACGTCGACACCGACCGGCACTCGATAGTCTTCTTCATGGATGACGACAACTCCTATTCCACGGAGCTGTTTGCCGAAATGTCGAAAATCCAACGGGGACGCGTCGGTGTCTGGCCTGTGGGCCTCGTTGGCGGCCTGATGGTGGAGCGGCCGTACCTCAGTGAGGATCAGCAGCAGGTTGTCGGCTTCAATGCCGCCTGGCGGCCGGAACGACCCTTTCCCATCGATATGGCCGCCTTTGCCATTAGCATGGACCTGTTTATCCGCAATCCGCAGGCCCTCTTCTCGTACGAAGTGCAGCGTGGGTATCAGGAGAGCGAGATATTGCGGCATCTGACCACCCGGGAGAAGCTGCAGCCGCTGGCCAATGCCTGCCGGGATGTGCTCGTGTGGCACACGCGCACCGAGAAGACCAAGCTCACCGCCGAGGAGGCGCTGCTCAAGCAGGGCAAGCGTTCCGACGGCGGCATGGAGGTGTAAGCAGTTGGCTGTGCATATTGGGCCAGTGTTCTGTCCTCCTCTTAGTGAATTTATATAATATGTGCGTCAGATCTTTGATTTCCTCGCAGACCCAATCGAAACAGATGTATACTTCCGCGTAGTCTAAGGGCGCCGGGTACACTGAGGGGAAAGCGGAGCTGAGCTGAGCTGAGCTGATAAGCGAGCGGAAAAGCTCGCAGAAACAAACACACTAGTTGTGAGCTTTTAAGCTCCGCCGTCAGCTCAGCTCAGCTCTCACCTCCGCTCCGCTCAGTGTGTCCGGCGCCTAATAAGAGCAATTACCTACTTAAAGCGTCACCTTAGCATGTAAGCGATTATCGATCAGATTTGTAAGTCAATTGTCTAATTTTTTGTTTAATTCTTGCTTACTTTTTGTACAATTCAAATCAAAAGCAATACTTTTTTTTGGCTTGATTCGTCATTATTTTAAGCACAATGAGGCACAAAGAGCGTTATGTTTGTAAATACAGCTGCCAACCGTGATTTTATTAGCAAAGCACAATAGTTTATAGACTAGAGAGAAGAGATTACTGTGTATTAGCGAAGGAGACTACCAAGTACTCTAGTATAATGCTCAAAATCAATTGTAAGTGCCTCCCAAATGCGACAGAGATTAACCCCAAAGCTACATGGCTCCCAACTGTGCCTCCTGCTCAATGCCAATAAAGAATGCTTATTATATCAAATACCAAATAAAATGAATAAACAACTACTTACTTTACTCTGTTTATTTAATTAAGTAAAACAATGGTTTTGGAATTGTTATGGTACAGTAAATACGATTTATTTTTCCCCCGCTTGTATGTATAATTTTTCCTTCAATTTATAGTTTAGTTTTCATTATCAAAAGCTACACTCTGCTGCTGCCCGCTGGAACGGAACTATGTATATATGGTATGGTATATAGATTCCTGTTCCTGTTCCCGCAAGCAATGCATATTTCATATGCAGCAAACACACACTCGCTCGCTCGATTGGCAAGAAGCAGAATTTACACATTAATTACAGATCTGTGTGTGTGCGCGGGTGTGTAGCCTCCATTTCCGTCATCCTCTGGCTTGTATATAGTTATCGTATCGTTCATATTTCATAATATATATAAGGTAAAAAGCTCTGGCAAGGCAACAGAAGCTACAAAAGCTCGTGGGACGGGGAAAACCAGGAAAACAGGGATCATCTGATATCTCTACAAATAAAACTGCGCTTTCTTTATGGGATTATACATACATATACATACATTCAGATCGGCTTATTAGGTATTTTACTGTTTTTTTGTTTGTTTTTCTTTCGATTTTTATTCTTGAATTATACCGTTTTGTGTGTAGAAAAAAAAAGACTTAGAGGTAACTTTTAGATACATGTACATACATATATTTATAGATTTATATATCCGTTAGATCGCTTAACATACAATTTGTTTAATTTTTACATACATAAGAGAATACTTGTAACACAAAACTGAGCATCGATGAAAGGATGGATGATAAAAATGATAAGCGAATGTTTGGCAAATCTCTCCTTATCGATCCGTTTTCGTTCTGTTTCTCCACTAATTTTAGATAAGTTTCTCAGCATATTTCAACTGTCATTTTGAGTGTGTTTTGGGGGGGTGTGCGAGGGTTGAGAACAGGAAACGGAAACGTACGTTAAGCAGCTTGTCAACATTTTTGATTTGCGATTTGCACAATTCTAAACATCAATTTAATATACATTGAGCATTTTTCATTAAGTGTCGTGTTTTCTGGCGATTAAGTATACGAGTTACCGAATAGGAAACCAAGGATTTCTTTATATTTTTATAAAAACTAAAATATTCAAGTCCTTTTTGTTGTTTGTATATTATTCATCTTCGAAAGAAATGCTCGCAAGTCTTTTGTTCAGCGTTTTTTTTTTTTAAGTTTTTTAAGTACATACTACGAATTGGTGGGTGCGGGGAGATGACAATGATGACAATGCAAACTTAATGTTTAAACTTATTTATGGCATGTTTAAGTTAGTTATACTAAAGAAATCTTGATCATTCCTTGCGGCTTACATGCATAAATCCCTCCCTTCCTCCTTTTTTGTCGCGTTTAACTGCTAAATAAATGTAATAATTTGTTTGTTTCTTTTGTAAGGCATTAATTTAAGATTTCTTTCTTGCATATATATATATATATATATATGTGTATATATATATTACTTAGGCTAGCTTCTCGTCTCATCCTTTAATCCTTAATTTGTTAATTTATTGTGTCCGTGTGTGTGTGGGTTTTGTGTGATAAGAAGAGGCAAAGCAAATGCAAAGAATACGCTCAAACGTGTTTGTAAACTAGATAAATGAAGCGACATGGAGTTATTACTTAATCTCTGCCATCTTTGTGTTTGTTCGAGCTTAGTGTTAGAGTTTATATCGTATGTATTTATAGTGTAGAGACATTTAGTTAGATTTACGCCATGAAAAACCAACTCAGAGTGCCAATCGATGCGATATTCAAGTGTTCTTTGGCTTTTGATCTCGTATCCTTCCCAGTCCAGCATTCACTCTTCGGTCCGTCTTTGTGCACGTTCTCCTCTCTCTCCTGGGGATCCCCTGAATCTCCGGATTTACACCGCTGAATTCTTGCCAATGATCTCGCCGCTGCGCGAGTGCACAAAGCGGCCATCGAACTCAATGGTCGAGTTCTGTTTGATGCTGCCGGTGGGCGTGCGCAGCGGTTCCTTTTCATCTCTGTGAATAAATGCGTAAAATTAATTAATTACTCAATCATTTGAAGGTTTTTCCTTTTGAATTTCAAAGCTCAACGGTCATTCCAAGCCAAGAACTGCTTGCAGCCATGCGAAAGCTGTCTGCTCTACACATGCCAAGCGGTGCGCACTGCCTTCCAGCAGGACACTCACCTGTTGCTATTGTTTTTGACTACTTATTTGTTTTATTTTTAAATACAGCATATTTTAGCACAAGGAAATGAGGCTAGCAACAAATTATAAAGCCAAGCAGTGGATAAACTAATAAATTTAAATTAAATTAAAATAACTATCGATGGTACTTAATTTAAAATAAATTTCTTTCTTTCAGGAAAGTCACAATTAAGCTTTATTCGTTTATTTTTACTTTTAAAATAATAACAATTGCCACAATTTGCAACTATTAATGCTATAAACAAATTATTTAGGGAAGAAATAGGGCAACTATTCGCTTCAACAATTGACTACATAGGGAAGAGGCTGCCATTTAGCACTGCAAGTATTTTAAGCAATTATAATTGCAATTACTTAGCTTTAAGTTACCTTAAATATTCTTCAAAATGCTATACAAAAATTATTTAATGAAAAAATAAAGCTACTTTTTGATTTAACAATTGATTACTTGAGGAAGAGGTTGCTATTTATCACACTATCTATTTCTAGCAGATAATAATAATAAAAAAGATTAACAACTGAATTATCTAAAGGAAAAAAACCACTAAAAACTGTTTTCTCTTAAGGAAATCATAGATTTCTAAATAATTCCTATTTAATCCGATTCCCTGTTAGTGTCACACCCGCTCAAGGATAATGACATCTTAACTTAGGATGGCGACATTCAGTTTCAGTACTAGCTAATGAATATATGACTTATGAGGTTATGAAGGGAGCACAACAGAGAGGCAAAGGATGCAAAGGCAGATAGCATAGCGAGAGGCCCAAAGGTAGGCAGTGAGTAAACGGAAGCGGAAACGGAAATGGAAACTGAAACGGATACGAAAACGAAACGAAAACGGATAAGGAAGTGGCAACTGTGTGGAAGGGGGTACGTACAATGGCGATGTCATGGGCGAACCGCCCAACTTGACCGGCGGCGGCAGTGGCAACGGCGACGGTGGCGGCTCCTTTACCAGCTGGCCACTGCAATAAGGTAGCGGAAAACGCCAACCATAAAGACTGCTAGGTTAGATGGTTGAGGTTTTTGGTTGGTTTTGGGTTGATTTTGGTTTTTGATATATGATGGATGTGTGTGGTGGGAATAATACATGATGAGGTTTGATTTAGTATTTAGCAGAGAGAGTATAGCACATAGATATAGCTTGGTATTTAATGTGTATGATGATGGAACGAACAATAAGTGTGTGTTGTGTCGGGTGTGTGTTTCAATTTGAATTCTTTAATGAATTTATTATTTTTAAGAAGCTTCAATTGAGTAAATAATATTTATATCAAGAAATATAAATCAATGTGTAATCAATATAATTATTATTATGATTACGGTTCCTGGTAAATAAAATATGTTAAATCCTTTAAAAATTTTCATTTATTTCACTATTATTTGCTCAATTGTAGCTCCAAAGTTCTAACTTCTTAATTTCTTAATTAACACACCTTAATTTAATAACAACAATCTTGTACAATTAGGCAACAAACTAAGGAAATCATTTACTAAGCCAAAGTCTGTGTATTGTGTTGAAAAATGTAACAGAAAGTGAGTTGTGATTTGGCTTGTGTTGTTCTTGTTTAATTTTAGCTTTAATAACATTTAATATTGCACTAAAAATGGGAGGGCAAACGAAAAGCTTAATTAATTTTCGAATTTGTAACAGTGCACTGATTCTGGGCCAAATCTCTCAGACGGATATCAGGGAATTGCGATTGAACAACAAGGACTTGGGCCGCGCATAGACCCAATTGTACTCGAAGTCCTGGCGCCTGTTTATTTCGATTTTCGATTTTCGATTTTCGATCACCACAAGGAGCGTGTGGGCGTGGCGGGAGAAGAACACAAGCAGAACGGAAGGCAATAAGCAAAAGGTTAAATTCAGTTTCCGATTCGGATTTTTAGTGCAATATTTGTCATATCACTTTTGAATCAATAAATACACAGATAAAGGTAAGACAAGTCTAGTTGATATGTTTTGAGGGGCTATTTCGATTGGTATGAGTTGAAGATGGCAGAAGCTCAATGTTAACTTGTATTGTTTTTAATGTTTATCTTTTCATTTAATTGTTAACATTTCATTTAATTTGTTTAAGTGATTAGGCTTTATTTGGCAAATTAGTTTAGTATACCCTTTGCTAATTCCCTGCAATTTCAGTCAGAAGCTTGCAACGCAGTGAAGGAGTAATTTCCGACCCTATAAACTATATATATTCTTGATCAGCACAAACAGGAGAGTGTTTCTCGCTATTTTTTGAAGGAAAATTTGTTTACTTAATTTTCAAAAAATGTAAATTGAGAACATTTTTCATTTTTTAAATGTTAAATCCAGTAAACAGATTTATTAACCTAATAAAAATTTGTATAAAGTTGATTTCTGATGTAAATTCAATTTTATTAAATTTTTGTCTGAGTTATACATTTTTTAAACTTTGATTTCTCAAAAAGTTTGGCATTTTTTGTTTAGTTATGATTGATCAATGATAAACTACAACTAAACCAATGAAAATCTACAAGGATATACAAACTTTAGCTTGCCAAATTTTTTAAAATATAATAATAATTTTTATAATAATAACACTTGTAGGTTTTCAAGATCACTTGGGCTAGTTTTACAAGAAGAATCAAAAGCTTTATCGCTAAAAAGTAACTTTAAATATCAAATCCTTGAATTAGAAAACAACCCAGCAATCGAATTGACCCCTCTCTTTCCTGGCATCTAACTAATTATTTCTGTGTCAGGTACTAGTAAGTATTTTAACAATAATAATAATAAGAATATTACTTAAAAATTTTGCTCTAGCTTACCTGCCCAACTTGGCCTCGTCGTCAATCTCCGATGGCGATCGCTTGGCCTTGCGGCACATGGTGGCCATGACGCCCATGTGAACGGTGACGCAGCAGAGGAGATCCACCACGAAGAGGAGCAGCAGGACGCCGCCGAGTGCAATGCCCACGATGGCTGCCGAGGAGAAGACCTGTCGCTCTGCCACCTGGATTATATCGATGCCTGTTTTTTTTTGTTTTTTTTTTTTTTTTTTGTACAGAAGGATTCGGCAAGGATGTGCGGAATGGGGAAAGGGGGGAACAAAGTGTACTTGATTAGTAAGATTCTCAGACTCAGCGGGGGGCAGGGGGACTTATCTCTAGCCTAGGAGACACCTCTCCTCTCTCCTTAACTCCATTTAAATGCTAATCTTACACAGTCAAAAGCAATCGCTTTGCTTGATTTTGTTCTTTTTGTTTTTTGTTCTTAAATGCTGGTTAATATTTTACATTTTTGTGTGTGTATTACTTGGTGGTTTCGAAATTATTAGGAACTTAACCGGTAACAGTAACAATAGCCAAGATCAAACGAAATCAAATAGTAGTAAGTAAGTTGCAATCATAATAAATAATAATAATAATAATAATAAATAATAAATGGCACCAATTTGACATAACACGAAAAGCTGTTTCAAACAAAGCAAACGGAATTGATATATAATATAGGGTTGCTTCCAGGATAGCAGGTTAACAGGATACAAATAAAGCATGCAGCCAAGGGGGAAAAGTGTGGAAATTCAGGGAAAATGGTGTGGAAAAGGCAAGAGAGAGACAGAGAGTGAAATAAGCTTAAATAAAAAGGTATTTTAGACTTTTTGTTTGGTTTTTACAATTGCAAAAATACAAAATACATAAAAATACGGAATTAGGCCAATATGCAAAGTATACAAGCAGTGTTAGGCAGTTCAACTTAGGATTTATTATTTTTTTAGAAATTCTTTTTGTACATTAGGTGTAAAGATTATGTATATTGCGAGTTTTATATGGGATATAGGAATATATGGAAGGTATGCGGGCTCGTTTGGCTAGAGTGCTGCAGGGTTTTGGATTGTTTTTCTTGTTTAAACTATATAAACATAATCAACAATGAACAATCAACAATAAGGCTGGTTTTATTAACAGTTTTCTCTCTTTGTTTTGTGTTTTATACATTTTTTTGTTTCGGCTGTTAGTGTCTTGTGTGCAGTGCAGTAAAAAAAATAACGAGATAACTATAGAGTAACATAGTTAAACGGGGGGAGAGAGTTACGTTACGCTTCCGGTTGTTACCTGGCGGCGGCGGAAATGGCATCCAAGTTGATGGTGGCAACCCTGGCAACCCCAAGTCACACACATGCACGCACTTGCTTTCTGTTAAAGTTGTGTTCTTTATTACCCAAAAATGAACTGCTTAAGTGGTAGGGTTTCTTTTTCTTGCTTACAACATTCATCATGACACCTTAATTTTTTCGTTTTCTTTTATATGTTAATGTATGTTTTCAAGATGTGTGAGCAGCTTGGCCTCGACAGGATCGAGGCTAGAATATATATATATAAAAAAAAAGACAAACACTATCCCCATGTCAGCAACGTTAGGCGGGCTGAATTATTCACTAACTATATGGTGTATACGTATGTATAACTAGATATTGTAAAGGTATAAATTGCTTTCCTTTTTTTTTTTTCTTTTTGAATTTACGATAATATTTGGCTAGAAAAATCGATTTCGCTTGCTATAAAAAAATCGCTTGTGTATACAGGAATATCATCGGTTCGTCTAAGTCGAGTTTGCATTCACTAAACGCTATCAACGGAAGGTAAAATCGCTTTGTGTGTTGTGTTGTGTTGTGTTGTGAGCAAAAATTCGTAATTAGACATAGTCGCACTTTAACTTAGTTTGAGTTACTTATTATTGTCCCCTCTCTCTTAACACACGCGCGCTCCTAACCAAAAAAAATATAACGACAGAGACTGGAAGAAGCTTTTCATTTTTGGCTAATCGTAGGTGTTGGTAAACGTTTTTGGTAACTTGTTGTACATTTTTAGTTTTGGGTGTAGAATTTCACTAAAATTTCTCATATATATATATATTGTATGTATAAATTTGGTTTAAGTTATTTGCTTGGCAGTGTTTTAAAATTCACCTTGAACTAAGCGGAACGGGGCTGCGTCGGTGTTGAATAATTATAATAATAGGAATAATAATAATAAATGCTCTCGCTATACACGTACATATACATATACATATACAACTAAATAACAACTTAACATCGGCTTAAGGTCTCTAGCGGTTAGACATAGGATATGGGGGATACATAAGTACAATCATTATCATCAATTGTGTGTAAGCATTGTGACTCGGCTTTGGCAATCCGTTTCATTTCCCATCAATTCATCAAATATTTCCTTGTTTATTATTATTATTGGGTTTTGCTTTTTGTACAGTTAATGGAATCGTTACCCGCCCCCAAAGTGATATTCCTATTGATCATATTTCTCTACTTGAGCACAGTTAACATAACTCTATATTTCCGCTTCATTTCATGCTATTTAAATGTATCATTTATTTTCGCTCTTTCTTATTTATTTAGTTATTTTTTTGTGGTATTTTTTATTTACTTTTTTGTTTACTTTTTTTTTCTTTTTGGTTGTATTTCTTCTGGTTGTCCTTATTATTTACACATTGACACACACCAAAAAAAAAATAAAAACAGGGGGGAAAACTAGAGAAAGGAAACCCTTGATAGATGGATCCTCCAAGCGCCTTGCTTTCGTGTGTGTGTGGTTCTTCTGGGATCTCTCTAGGGGGTCCTTTAAGAGTCCTTTAAGCAGTGCGCGGCGTCGTTGGCGGCAGCAGCAGCAGCATTATCGGTAAGGCAGCGCAGAGAGCAAGCAGTCCTGCCAGGGATGGAGCGCCGCTTGACTTTTGGGGATGCGGGTTATCTGTTCGATTTCGATTTTTGTAATTTTTCGAATTGGGTTTTTTGCGCATTTTGATTTGAGGTTTTTTTTTTTGTACATTTTCATTCATTTTTTTTTTAGTAGGAGATTTGTTGTTGTTGTTGTTGTGGTTTTAGGCACACACACACACACATCATAAAAGAGAGAAAAAAACAAGGAAGAAAAAGTGGTAGAAGAAAAAGGAAGAAAAGGAAACACACAAAAGAACAATTTTTGTTGTTGATGGTTGTTTGGTTGGTTGGTCTTCATTGCACATTTCGGGTTTTAGTTTAGTTTATATTTTTTTGAAGTTTAGTTTTTGGTTACTGAGACGACGACGACGACGGCGACGAATCGAAACACAATGTGCATGTAGTATGTGTGTGTGTGTGAGAGAGTGTGTGTTGTGTGGGTTAGTTTGTTTGTTAGTTTGTTTATATTTCTTTGTTTTACTTTGTTTGTGTGTTTGTTTTGTTATTCTAACAAAAGGGGAGGACTTGTTGCTCGACCAAAATGTGTTAGTTGAGTTTTTGCTTGTTTTTTTTTATTGGTTGGTTACGTATAATAACTATGACTAAATGCCTAATTAGATGCACACACTAAGTCCACTGGTTAGCCAAAAGATCAAGAGGTTACTTATTAAAGTTGAGGTTATGTCTAGGCGAAAGCGGGAGGAAATGGAAACGGTAACGGTAACGGTAACGGGATCTGTCAGGATAAAGGTACATTGGAGAATGGATAGTGGAGACTTGACAGTGGAACGAGAGAGAGAAAGAGACAAATATATGGCACACACACAAAACAAACACAAACAAACAGACTACGCACAAACATTTACTTAAATTTAAAGCAACAAAAGAGGACAACAAATCGACGGCGACAGCGAACAGAAGACAGTGTGAGTGAAAGAGAGAGAGACAGCAACAGAGAGAGATAGAGATAAATAGAGAGAGAGAGAGAGAGACGACGCAGGCAGATAACTGATAATAAAAAGAGATGAGATAAATTACAGTCTGTTTCGTTTGGTTTTCTTTTTTTTTTATAAATGGTTTTTATTTGAGAAACTTTTCATTTTGTCTTATAATTGAAGAATTTAACTAAAGAAGTAGTAGTAGTCGCAGTATACACACAAAATCAAATTGAAAATCATAAAATCGATGTGTTAAAAATAATAATAATAGTCATAATAATAATAATGAAGAACTCTAGTGGTAGTAGTCCAATTTTCAAAACAGAAAAGAAAATATATTGTTTTTGTTTGTTTTTTCATCGCTTTTCGTTTACATACTAGGTTTTACATTTAACAGTGTTTTCGTTTTATGTTTCGTACTTTCATTAATAATATTACAATCAAAAAACTGTGATGAATATATGCACACACACAAAAATATAAAATTAAATATTTAAATTTCGCGTCACAAAGATATATGTAATGTTATGTTTAGTGTTGGTAATTATAATTAAGTAAATGCTTAAGAATGGTAATAAAAAAAAAATTGGAGCGTAATTAAAGTAAGCTAAACTTGAATTCGTGATGCGCATCTCTCACATTTCTTCTATACAACAGATGACTGAGGCTCAAATGAATTATAATGCTCGAAATCAAATGCGTTGCAACACTTTTTTGGGGCTTGTGTCGGTCATGTCGGTTGGAATGTACGCATTATCATTAGTTATCGATACAAATTGTAGGGCTTACGGGCGCTTACTGATTAATTAAGGCATTAAGGATAATAAGATGCTCTAGACAGATCAGAACGCACAAAAACATGCAAAAACATAGGACAAACGAAATGAACGTTATAAGTTGAGCAAATTAAATTAACATAAATGTATCGATACCGATACACACGGGGACAGGAGACGCATTACGGGATGGAGGCGGGGCGGGGCGATACACTGAGTGTGAACAACAAAAAACAAAAAGGTTGAAACGCAATTGAAATGAACACTACAAAAATGTATGCAAAATTGATTGATTATATCTGGGATATATATCATATTCATACTATATATTCGTATATATATATATATAGAGCAGTAAAAATTATGTCTTTATCTATATATATATATTCAATGTAGATGTAGGTGTGAGAGTGAGTGTATATAGAGATTTCTTTCAGTTAAATATATATATGTTTCATGTTCTTGCTGGGATAAGATTCGATTCGATCATTTTTGGAATTCTCCAAGTCGAAAAATCGATTGGCAGAGAAACAGTGAAGAACGCGGAGAGTTCTGCATCCGTTGCTATCGATTGAATATATCACATATACACCGAACGCAGACGCAACGCATTCACACTGTTTGCCCATCAATCGATTCCTCGATTTGCTTTCCTTAATTATTTTCCGCTTTTTAAACTAACATTGAGGCTAGGACACTAAGTAATGTTATGCTTATTGTGGTGGCCAGCGTAATGATTGCTGTTGTTGCTGTTGTTATCGATGTGGCTGTGGTTGTTGTTGTTGTCGATGTGAATGTGGTTGGTGTAAACAGTCGTTTGTGTAGCGCACCGACGCCAGAGTTGAACCCGGCCGAATAGAGCAACGTGCCGAGATTGTTATTAGCAGAATCGGACTCACCTCGTGTCGTCTTCATGATAATGGATGCTGGTGAAGAGTAGCCGATGGCATTATGTGCCTTCAGCTCGATGCGATAGTACGTGTTTCCGTTCAGCTGTGTCATCTCAAAGGATGTGGTCTCAACGACCTCAACGGTGTTGCAGGAGTTCTCCAGTTCCGTCCAGGTGCCGGTCATTTTCAGGCCCTTTTAATAGAGAGATTACATCATTTATTTAGTTATTTATGTCTTTAGAATGTGCATTTTCCAACTTACCGGGCAATACTTAATCTGATACTTGTCAATCGGCTCCCCATTGTCGGCGGGCACACCCCAGCGCAGCTCAAAGTGATCAGAGTAGGGGGAGACGACGACTGGCTCCTCCTGGTCATGCTGTTCGGGATGATGCAGCGGCTTGGGCTCTTCGGGCGCCGAGCGACGCGGCGTGGACTGCTGCTGATTGACACCCCAATTGCCCAATCCCACCTGGTTGCGGGCCGCGAACCGGAAGCTGTACTCTGTCTGCGGCCGCAGTCCCTCCACAATGTACGGTGAGTCCGGTGACCAGCTGCGATTGTATGCCGACGACCAGTCCGGATTAAGGGCCTCCTTGTACTGCACACTAAACGCCAAAATGGGCAGTCCCAGTTCGGTGGGCGGGCCGCGGATATCAAAGGTCATTGTGGTGGCTGTCAGCTGGCTGGGCTTGGCCTCGGACACAAAGTCTGGCACACGGGCCTCCTTCAGCTGCATGTCATGCTCGGCGGTGCCATGGATATTGGTGGCAATGCACTTGTAGGCGGAATAATATTGCCTCGTTATGGGATGCACGATGAGGTCACTGCGGGGTCCGGTGCCAACGATCTTCAGGTTGGTATCATACAGATCCTTGATCTTGCGACCATTCCAGTGCCATTCGATGGTCGCATTGGGAATGCCCATGGCCAGGCAGCTGAGGTTCGCCTTGCGCTGCTCCCACGAGAATACCGGCGGCAGATCCTTCATGTGGCTAAAGTCCGGGGCAAACTCAACCGTAATGTGTCCCGTTTTATAGGCATCGGATCCCTTGTTCCTGGCAATGCACTGATACAGTCCGTCGTCGCTGCGCTGGGCATTGTTGATGCGCAGAGTTCCGGTACTCTCGCCGCGCTCCTCATCGAAATAACGCTCCAGCGTAATCCTGTTATCATCCACCTGGACGCCGTTCGAGTACTCCTCCTGGGTGCCCCATCGTCGGAAGGTGATGGCCGGTGCCGGGCGTCCCTTGGCCCTGCAGGTGATGGCAATCTCCTTGGTCCTCGCACCGGTCACATTGTACAACTCATAGATCTGTGGACGCACCAGCACATTCAGCTTGGTCTTTTGATCCACCACGCCGGCCTTGTTCTTGGCCAAACACGTGTAGGTGCCGTGATCCTCCTGCATCACCGAACTGATGGTGACCAGACCTGTTTGCGGATTAACCTGGAAGCGATCGGCGGTGGCCACATTCAGTTGGGTGGCATCACGAATCCAGCTTATCTCTGGCACCGGTTTGCCGGTGGCCGTGCAGTTGGCAGCGTAGGGTTGTCCCTCGGTGGCCTCCAGTTCGCTGGGCAGCGACACAATCACCGGCTGAATGAAGACCTCCACGCGAATGGTGCGTTCTAAGAGTTCGCCCGTCTCGATCACAGCCGCCCGGCAGGTGTAGATGCCCTCGTCATCCTCCTGGACGTCACGGATGAGCAGGCCATGGGTCTGGACCACATACTTGTCGCTGGTGCGGATCTTAGGGAGGGGAATGGGTAATTGATGAATTAGTTATTTGTGGATTTTTCGGAGGAGGACTTAACGAGGTCTCCTACTTACCGGATCTCCGTTGCGCAGCCAGTCGATGGTGGGATTGGGATCGGCCTTCACCTCACACATTACCACATAGTCCTGTCCCAGGGTGGGGTATTGGTTCTCGGGGGCATTTGTCCAGGTAATGGCCACTGCAAGGAGAAAATGAGAAAATAACATTAGTTTAAAAATATATAAATGATTTGAAATTAATTAGAAAACAAGGAGATTAAATATAAAATTATTTTTACAATTAAACACATTTCCCTTAAGATATAATCAAATTTTTGGCATTTTAAATGATTCAATTAAAAGAAAATTCATTGTTTCTCACAAGTTCTCTTAATAAAGATATTTAAATTAAATTTAAAAAAAGCAAAATGTATATTTTTCGAGTTCTTGTTAGGACAGCACAGTTGCTGGGACTAGGAGGTGTCCGCAAATTGTTTGATTTTGCTTTTTCGCATTCATTTGCACAGCAGAAACTAGGGAAAAAATGCAAGCCAAGCGTCGTGCTATTCCCGCTCCCCTTTTTCTCGCCTTTCCCTTCCCTCTCATGTTGACAGTCCAAGCTGAGCTGGGGCTACGTGGCGTATACGTAATATAATTTTAAACAAACTGTCGGGCATATAAAAGCAATTCAAGCATCAGGCGCAAAGTCCAAGACATGTGCGCGACCCCACCACGTCCCCCTTAAGGGTCACTAACGAGCGCAGGACGAAGGACGAAGGACGCAGAATCTCCGCTCTGCTCTGCCTGCCAATAAATCTCCACTGCAGAGATGACTTGGAAATTGAAAATGGGCAAGAGCCAAGTGAGAAAGAGACCAAGAATAGTGCATTGCGAAAGTGAAATTCCTAAATCAAATACTTGCACACAGATAAACATGGGGCGTCGTCCCTTAAGGACTCTGTTCAAAGTACAACAAAAAAATACGAAATACAAAAGCTGAAAGGCTAAAAGTCAAGGCGTGAAGCGAAAGGACCTCGTCTCCGCCGGACTTGTCTAGTTTAAATGAAGGAAAATAATCAAAAGGAGGCCTCAAAGCGAAACTAAAACTGAAAGCCAGCCAGGAGAGACTATCCGTCGTCAGGCAAATATGGCAGGTACAGTTGTGCTCACTCAGAGAAAAGCCAACAAAGAAAAGACTTAACTTTACTGAAGCTTTCTTTAAATTAATTTCAGCATTTCGATAACTGTAGGCACTATCTTTATTTTATAGTTATTTCTATAGGAAAATATTTTATTTTAAAAGAAATACAAGCTCTTACGTGTGAGTTATTTACATTTAAGATATTTGTTTCCCATCTCCTTGTATTTATTTCTCGAAAATATACAGATAATTTGATCATTTTAAGATTTAAGATATAACATAACATTAGGTCTTAAGAGTGTTATTTACATTTATCATACAATTTGTTGCCACATTTTCCTGTATATTTGTTACCTTCTCCCTCAATCTCCTTGTATTTATTTCTGGAAAATATACAGATAATTCTGTAACAATCCAGAGCTTGTGTTTGTTTGATTTGCATGTAAAACTTGATGTAATATTTTATTTCCAGAGTCCAGAAAGCTAAATCCGGCTTGGAATTCTCCCATGGACACAAAGGCTCCCTCCGCTGGCAGGTGTTAATGGCTCCAAACTAACTGAATAACTGGTAAACTGACTGACTGACTGCCTGGCTGACTGGCTGACTGACTGACTGATTGACT
Source organism: Drosophila orosa (assembly GCA_018904745.1). Taxonomy (NCBI): domain Eukaryota; kingdom Metazoa; phylum Arthropoda; class Insecta; order Diptera; family Drosophilidae; genus Drosophila; species Drosophila orosa. The sequence goes on from JAEIIH010035675.1 coordinate 16,368, forward strand.
GACTGGACTTAAATAACATATGGCATCATATTTTTGCATTTGAAAAGGCAATCTCAACAAATCCTTCTCGGCTGTTACCCATCATTGGCAGACTTTCAATTCCAGCAGCTCAAATATTTACACTTTATTTATAAATCAGTGTAATAACAAGCCATCTTTCTGTATATATATATTATATATATATATATATATATACTCGTAACCGAAAGCTGCCATGTCCGGCGATATATTCGGTTTTGGCAAGAGCCAAAAAAAAAAAAGAAATCTAAAGCCAAAGCCAATGCCAAAATAACGGAAAGTTGTGTTCAAAACATTTTCTATTTGCAGTTTTTTATTGGCAGTGTCTGGGCTCTAGGATGTCCCTGCATTCTGGCCAGCTTTCCCCTCTCCTGCATCCTCTTTTTTTTTCCATTTTTCTCTTACTGTGGGTGAAGCAGTACCAGCACAACATATAAAATAAATAAAAACTTGCCTGTGCTAGGAGCTGCTGCTGCTGCTCTTGTCATTTCCCTTCCTTTCGCCCAGGACTTTTCCCCCACTGTCCCTGGTCTTTCCCCTCAGACTTTCCCCTACTTCCCGTCTTGCTCTTTTCAGTTTCCCAGTTTGCGCTCTGCTGCATTGTCGTAGCGTGTGAGATTTTGTTGTTCAAACACTTTTCGCTGGCTGCGTTCGTTTCTGACGTCTGATGGGCAGCAAACACCACACACACACAGACTGCTCCTCGTGGGTCTCAGGAAAAAAGATGAACTAGTTTACGATTTCATTATTAGTTTGAACAGGGACAAGAAGGCAGCGAGCGAGTCCGGCGGCCAGGAAGAAGAGCCCAGGAGTCTGGGAGTTCCGGCGAAGATGCCATACCATCAAGAACATGACTCACCCAACTTATTGAAAAAGTTGCAGCAGCAACTTATTAAAAATAAAAAATAATACAACAAAAATATACAGCAAATAAGAGCAAAATAAAAAGGTCTGAAAAAAGGTCTTAAAAAAAGGGGGGCGGCGAGGATAGAAGCAACAGGAGAAGACTTTGAGCGGAATGGACACCGGCAATGGCTTCAAATTACCGCTGACCAGGTTGAAACCGGTTACCGGATTTCGGAATTCAGAAAGTGATAATAAAATTCTACAGATTGTTGCAATTTCTGGTCCATTGAATACATTTTGCAACTGATTTGCTGAGTATCCTGAGAAAACTCTTTAATAAGAAGTCCAAAAGAAATACTAACAAAAATATTTACACCTTGCTTAGCCCGAAGTTAATCCCCAAAGTCTCAGAAATTAAATCTTTAACTACCTGTTTACCTATCTAAATCTAAAATTATTAAATGCATTTTAAAACAGATTTGTAGTTTATTTTAAAGAGATTCTTTAACAAGAACGGCAAAAGAAATACACCTTTCTTAGCCTGAAATGTATCCCCAAAGTCTAAGAAATTAAATCTTTAACTATTTAGGTTCACACATGCGGCCCTGCTTAGCTACCTATCTTAATCAATAATTATGGGCAATTAATCATTTTGCAATTAGGCCTGCACTGTACTTGAAAAGTATGCCATAATAAATCACTGTTTGCTTTTGACCGAAACACACAGTATTTGTGCAAACAAAAAACACACAACATAACAAGAAACTTGGCTAATTCAAAGTCCGAAATCCAAGCCGGAAGTGCGGCTAATTGCTCGGTGGGAGTTGAGTTGGTCAAGATAGTTAAATCGCCGAAAGTGCAAGCGGCAAACTAACTCTCTAATGACACCAATCAACATTATTAGTGGCAATTACAAGGGCAACAAAGCCAAAGGATGTTGGCAATTATCAGCCCCCGAGTGCCAGTAATTCCAGCTATATATATATATATGCGTATATATTATATATATAAATGTTCAATGTCCAGGAGAGAGTGGCGAATAAATATTGAATGAGTGCAGAAATGGGCTTTAAAGGCGCACATAGCCTGCGGCTTAGTAACTTAAAGCGGAAGCAGCTTCTACTATATGTTTATATATATATATACAGATATATGTTCTGCAGTGACTCCTGATTCGGTTTCTGTTGCTCTTGCTTTTCTGGCGGAAGTTTGTTTCGAGCATATGCATTTATTAAAAGCATAAATATTGAAATATTAAGCTGTGACTGGCACAAACAACGGTATGTAAATATGCAACAACCGCCAGGCCCCCTTAGTTCCACCCACTCGTGTGTCTGTGTGTGTGTACACTGAGAAATCTGAGAGAAATTAATAGAAATCAGAATTAAAATTCACTTAAAACTAAGTCACTCTTTAAGAATTAATGGGTTTCTTTTGTAACGAAATATTAATAGTAGTTATTTTATAAATTACTTAATGGATATTCGTAATTTGTCGCAGTGCACCCAAAGTAAATCCTGCAATTTGCCTTCATATCTCTGTCTGTCTCTGTCGCAGTGTGTCTGCTGCTTATTTGCTTAACTAAATGCAACTTGTGAGTTGTCAACACAATGCCAGTTACTTCTCCGTTGGCCTTCCCTTGGATCCTGCTCCTGCCCACATCCTTGTGCGCGTTCCTTGAGTTTAGCTCCTTGTCGGCGTTGATAACTAACTGTGTTAGCTATGTTAGGCTTTGTATTTGAATGTTGGTCAGCTTGGTTTTGCCCGAGGAAAAGCGGCTTGGAGCTACAAAAAGACCCGGGACCACAGAAACTGAAGAATTTCAAAGCTGCGTTTCATAATACTGACGCTGACGAGCACTGGCTGCCAAAAAAGAAAGTCAAGCGGCCAAGAATATATTTTAAAATTAAATTACTGATCAAGGAAATACTGATTAATTTTAACAAGCACCTTAGGTAAACTTTGTGCAGCTCTTTAAGTTGTTGCCGTTGCAGCATTGGCATTTGCTCGCGCTGACCAACACTGGTGACAAGTGCAATTGTCCTGACATTTGTCAACACTGATTGTGTACATTCTGTAGCCCTGCAACTTCCCGTATTTCCCATACAGATGAAACGCAATGGAGGAGACCATAGAGCACTAGGCAGTCAACTCCAAGTCAAACAGTTTGCCTGACATCGATCCGAACTGGAGTGGAGCCACTATTCCTGCTCGTAGTACGCCGGCTTCTCCGTTTCCATGTGCCCATATCAACTCGCACAAATTGTTGCCCGGCAAAATATTTGATTTCATTTCAAACGCACCAACCTGGGCCTGGGCCTGGGCCTCTCAATACTGGTTTGCTCACGCCCTCACGCTGCACCGAAGAAAACTACGATTTCATTTTGAAAACCTACTCTAAAGGCAGTTTTAAAGAAATTAATCTTAGAAAGGCTTATAAAAAGCATCTTAAAAAGCCTCTGACTTTTGGTTTTCATTAAATTGTCACAGCTAGCAACTTAGTTTGAGTGTCTTTAGTATTTTCTTTCTCTGCAATTGTCTGAAACAGCCCAGGATTTCTCACATTTCACGAAAACGAGCACTGAGAACTGTGTGCTGGCTCACTATTTCTTTACAGACGGCCGTCGTCTCCCCTCTTTTGCACTGAAAGGGCACCAGGTAGATAGGGACAGCAGTGGCTGAGTAGATAGGGACACTAGTAGGTGGATAGCTAGTGGTTTTTTGCTCCGTGCAATGTGTGCAATGAGTACGAACTTTAAATTGCTTAGAAAAATCAATCTCGTAAAAGTTTTGAGCTCCAGCGTCACTTATGTGCACTCGAGGAGGCGGAGAAAGAGGGTGGTGGGTGGTGGGTGGTCGTGGAGAGTCAACGAGCCAACGAAAATGTGTGCAGGTTCGGTGAGGTGTGTGTGTGCTTTCTGCTTATTGAGGAACGTGTTCTGCTTTGTATTGTTGCTGGTACTATGTATGTAGTTCTTTTTTTCCGCTTTGTCCGTTAGGGTCATGTCCTTTGCCACTGGACGCATCCATTTTGTTTTAGATTCGCTCACAATGCTGCGCATGTAATGAAATCCCGGCAAACTGTAATTCCGCACTGGCCTCGCCGTCAGTTTTTCCCACTTGAGCGGAGAGAGCAATGTGCAGGGGACACAAATTGCTAACAAGATAAATGAATCATGCAGCAGCAGCGGCAGCGGCAGCGGCAGCTTCGCTCCGCTTTTCCGCTTTCAAATTGCGATTACTCACAGGATCCCCCAACTCTGATGTCCCGATCACGGACGCTGGGGGAGTTGAGCGGTCCCTAATCGATGGCGACAACGACAAGTCAAGCATGCACGGACATGTAATGACAAATTTTGGCCACCCAGTGCACAACTGTACTTTGGGAAATTAATATGGCCAGTCCGCAGAGAAATTGATGTTATAGATGGCGGTGTGGCTTGAGAAAACATTTATAACTAATGACAACTTTATAGTAATTGGTATTTTCCTACACAAAATATTGCTTACTTACAGGAAGAAGTATTTATAACTAATTTTAAAGTTTATAAATAAGTTTTTTAAAGCAAAACAAGAATGGAAGCTAAGTTTGAGAAATCGAAATTTGCTATATATATGATATATATAATTAATAGGATCGGAAATACTTCCTTCACTGCATCTCCAGCTTTTGCCTAAAACTATAATACCCTCCAAAGATATAAAAACAAATAAAAACTAATATTATTCATGGGATTATTACAGAAATTACAGAAAAAGAACTTCTTTGATATGGAAATTAAATAATTTAAACTTGAACGTTCATTTAAGTTTTATAGGTTAACTATTATTATTATTTTTTCTCCAGTTCTATAAGCACCACTTCACCCAGATTCCAGAACTCAAGTTTTGTATTTCATTAAAACCAAAAAAAAAAAAAAGAATAAAAAAAACAAAGTAATGGACACCGACAATAATAATAATAATAATCATTTTCTGTGGCGCTTTTGCATTTGCATTTTCAGAAGGGAAATTATGTAAGTTACATATATTTTCGGGGCTGGGAACCGCTACTCACCGTAAGTTTTAATTGTGACTCCCTTCTCGAGGATCTCGGTGTTGGCATAGGACGCGGTGCAGTAGTATCTGCCGCCCATCTCCACCGACAGCGAGGTAATCATCAGGGCCAAGTTTTCGCCGGGCAGCGTTTCCGTGTACATTGGCGGCTGGTTGCGTCCGTTCCTGTGTTTGTATGGGGGAAATTCCGGGGAAAGCGTGGAGAGAAACGGAGGGAAGGCAATGATGGTTGGGTGTGTATTAGTAACGGAATAATATGCATTTCAATTGTACGGGTGTCAGTACATATATATATGTATATAGAGAGATGTATGTATATAGGGGAGAGAGTGTTCTCCATATTATTATTATTATTATTATGTTTATGTTTATGTTTATGTTTATGCTGATGATTATAACAATTGCCGTTGCTGTTAGTAAAGTTTCCCTGCACTTAGCTCTGCTCATTTGCATGCCATTTTTCCCCCCAAAATCACTCTGTGTGTGTGTGTGTGTGTGTGTTGCTACGCATTTTTCCGCTTTTCCCCAGCTCGTTTACAAATATTTTTCGCATTTCCAGCAAATTTGGCACGGCAACTTTGAATGGGGAAATTCCTTGGGTCTCGGTCTTGCTTCATTTTTTCTTTTTTTGCGTTTGCCCCGAGTGCCTTTTCACAACATACAAAAAATAATAAATCGAAACTAAAATTCTCTTTGAAAATATTTCACATTTTATGCGTAATTGATTCCCATTTATTGTGAGGTGGCCTTTAAGCGCAATTAAACTGATGGCTTCAGGTGGCCTAGTTGTATATTGAATTCAAAGGGAATATAGAAGAGTATTTAAGAAGGACCAGATTGATTTTTTTTAGGGGGTTTAAAAGTCTAAGAATGACAAGAAAAAAAATATTGATAGTAAACTTCAATTTGAAAAATATTTAACTAATACTGGAGGCTACAGAAATCACTAGGGGGTTTTAAAGCGCCTAAAAATGTGCTTTAAGTTATGCTTAACAATTTTAAATGGTAAATTGTTTACATAAATTGTAATTATTCCTTATTACTTATATAATCCCTTATCGAACTTCTGACCGGAGGCAGAAACCAAACCCAAAACTGCTTCTTAAGTGCGACGAATAATTACTAATTAATTCGGCAAAAGGTTCCTTGTGCGTGTTTACCCGTTATGCACACA
>JAEIIH010035679.1:0-12623 GCA_018904745.1 Drosophila orosa
CAGAAGTTATACAACTCATCTTCACACATATATGCTTATATTACCGTTAATTAATTACCCAAAAATATGTACACATGCCAATTTTGGCATTATTTATTGGGCCTATTACATTTACTGCTTGCTAGTAAATAACAAACTTTATGGCCAATCACTTGCATCCACTACTCACTGTGCCCGTGCCTGTGCCGTTGCTGTTGCAGTATAGTTTTCAACTCTACAGAAAATTTTGTTGTTTGTTGATTACAATTTGCATGACGCCAGCGGCAGTACAGCCAACAGGGCGGATAGAAGCACTTTATCTGCCCCGCCGCCTAGCTGGTTTTTCTTCTGTTTTTCTCTTTTTTTGTTTTATATATTTTCAGTAGCAAACGGCTAGCGTTGTTGTTGTTAATTTTGCCGACATTTTGACCGAAAATAAAACAAAAACAAATGCAAGCAAAAAAAAAAAAATAGAAAAACCAATTTTAATTAATGGTGGAAAAACGAGTTTGCCTGGTTTCCATCAACCAATGAATGGATTTTCTTTAAGAACACTGAATGCAGTTTTCGCAGTATTATATTTGTGACTCTGTCTTGGTGTCTGGCTCAACTTGAAAATTCTTGTTTGAGGCAAATGTTGATGCCGAGTTCTTTTCGGTTGATGCCTTAGTCAAAAACACTTAAATACCATAAATAATTGGCTACTTAAGTGCATTTCGTTGCGCAAAAACAATCAGAGAACCGAAGGAGTCAGCTTACAAGCTTTGTGTTTGTGTGTGGTTTTTGAGGTTTTCAAGGTATTTTTCACATATTTTTTTGTATATATATTTTTTTCTTTGCTGCTTTTCGTATTTTCTGTATTTTTATGAGCTGAGTTTCATTTATGCTTCTTCGACTACGTTGCTGGTGCATAAATAATGCCGCAGGCCTACTTTTTATGCTGCACTCGGGCTCTTGGTTGTTTTCCGGAGGCTACGGAGTACCGGAGTCCATGTCAACCGCACATAAATATGCATTTAGCTATAGAAAATTCCTGCCTGAATGCGGAGCAGTGTTCAATAGAGTTTCCAGACGATTTCCATTATTCCAGCTGCATCTACTTATTTGCCTTTCTGAAGCCAGCGAAATCTATTCGTTTTGTAGGAATTTATATAAGAAGCGTTGCATTTCGGTAACCCTAGATTGTTATTAAAAATAGTATAATAGTGTAAACAACTTAACTAAGTATATATTGTGAATAAATAAATTAAATGTCCATATTAACGCGTTTTACAAGGTTAATTATATAGTCAGAATATAAATTATAATTAAAGTTTATGTTCAAGTTCCAAACCAGCGAAGGGCACGCCGTGGCTCAATTTGCTCACGCTGCTCAAACCGTTATATTTTTTCGGAGACAGCTGGCCGAGCGCTGCTCAAACCGTTAGATTTTGTGCCCAATGCCATTATTGCTACAATTGTAGCAATTTGTTTTCTTACCACACACTTTAGGCGCAAAAGAGTACTTTAAATCAGCGAAGGGCACGCTGTGGCTCAACTTGCTCACGCTGATCAAACCGTTATCATTTTTCTGAGGCAACTGGCACAGCTACTGCTCAAACCGTTAGATCTGGTGCCCTCCTAAAACCAAAAATCTAAAGAATCAAGTAGATCTCTCTTCTTTAGATTTCAGTTCAAAAATATAATTAATTTAATGCCATAATGTTTATAATCAATATTTTTCTAAGAACAGAAAATCTTCCTTAAATAATTATTATGTCTCCTTTCAACCATAAAATTTAACTCTCCATGTACATACATATAAAACAAATTGCAACTGGCTTGGGTTGCTAAAAAAAAGTCTACTAAAAATAGGCTGTAAATCTTAATCTAAGTTTTACAAAGCAAAATTTTCCACAGAACCATGAATCATTTCGAAGAAAACCCGTAAATACACAACGCTCTCCCGATTTCTCCAACTTCTCTCTGCTCTTTGGATATATTTCCCAATTGTTCTCGCCTTTCATCATCACGTGAAGCGTATACGTGATGTTTGGGAAACAATATAATAAATTGCGCATACGTCATGTGGCCGCAGGGCTGACTAATTGCGAGCAAAAAGGCATCTCAGCAGCTCAGCAGCTCTACAAGTATATTTAGCGATTCCCCATTAATATTTTAGGTATAAATCCCGAAGAAACGATCGGATTACGAGGCGGAAAAGAAGAAAAGAATTACATCATTTGGTGAAAATGCTTGGCGTTTCATTTAAATCGACTAAAAATGGCAAAATTCTTCCGCCTCTTTTTTTTTGTTGCTTTTCGTGGGTCAATAAACTTGGCGGGGAACAGTCAAAAAAAAAAGAACAAAAACAAAAACGAAAAATTTGTATATGAGAAATTCTTTTGTTGGCAACAAAAGAACGAACGCGTCGCGTCACGTACGGCCGTGCGACAGGGATAGCGCTAGGGAAAAGGTACAGAGAGCGAGCGAGAGCGGGCGAGTGCGAAATGTAAACATTACAAAAAAATGCCAAGTTTCGGTCATCAACACGGCCAAAAAGAACGCAACTCCACCGTTAGCCTGGCCATAAAATACATAATATTTCGAGCTGAGAGATATCTCCATTTAAGCCGGCGAATGAATGAATTTTTTTTTTTTCGGAATCTTACGAAATTCTAACGGCATTCGAAATGTATGCAAAGAGAAAATAAAAATAATAAGCTGGCTGGAGGAGAAAAGAAAGCGAGAAATTACGTAGCCAGCATGCTAATGCTAATGCTTCTTCTGTCTAACGGCATTTCGCACAGCCGGCTAGTGGTAGCCCCTCCCCACACGCCCCCCTTTTGATTCTTCTTTCTCTCCCTCTCTGTCTCTCTCTCTCTCTCTCTCTCTGTTTTTGTTGTTTTGTGAAAGCTGGAAACTCGTTTCCTATTAGCATTCGCTTGGCGGCAAAAAGAATGAAGCACGACAGCCAAAGAGCGCACTCTCTTGCCTCGCTCTCTTTGGGCCACAAGGCAGTCGGCTGGTGCATTGACCCCAAAGCTGCTGACCCACTTACGAAGCTGCTTTTTGCCAATGCGAATCCGAATCCGAGTCGGACGAACTGCCGACGCGACACGAGCTCGTGCCGCTGCCGATTCAACGAGCAAAGCAACTTGTGCAATAGTCGCAGCAGCAGCAGCAGCAATCGCAGTCGCAGCTGCGTCGACTGCAAACTGACTTTGCTTCACTCTTTGCCACAGCACAGTGGTCAACACATAGGCCAAAAAGTGCAGTCAATGTTCTAAAAAATAATATAACCAGGGGGTAAATAATAAACTACAAGTAAAAAAAGTTACAAATATCAATGGCAATATCAATAAAAGTTAATAAAAATAACAAAGGCCGAAAGCATTTCAGAACCAAGAATCGAAATATACTTTTCTGATAGTTTTCGATCTGTTAAACTCGAATATGGCCTCAAAAAAACTCCTTTATGTCAGGTTTTCAAAGTATTATAACCTAAAAGAAACAAAAATTAGGTTTTTTGGGATCTTTTCCTCAAGAACAGCGAAGGGCAAGATGCTCAAACCGTTATCTTTTTTCAGAGGCAGTTGGCTGAGCTGCTGCTCAAACCGTTAGATCTCGTGCCTTCCGCTGATCAAGAAGATCGTTACGGCATCTTAAAATACTGTGTCTCCCCTTCAAAGCCAGTTTATGGGCAGCTTTTCTCAGATTTTTGTTTGTATTATAAAGAATTTTTTAATATAAATTAGTATCAATAATATAAAGAATATTTGTATTATTAATTATGAATGAACATAACAGCACAAATTAATGCCTTGGAAAACAGTAAAGAATAATGGTTTTACAGCTTCTATCATACCAAATCGGTATAAACCTTTGGAAGGTAACAAAGTCCCAATGCTGTCTCAGCCTTGGCTTATATTCACCTTGCGATTCTCTAAAATTGATGAAAGATCGTTTAAGAAGCGGATACTGATACTAAATGAATTGTATAAAATAATAAACAAATTAACTTAATAAATTGAGAATTGTGTATAAAGTCTATTGAGTTTAATCATCATTTTATCAGTATTTTTTAACCCTTGCTGAGTATTATAATTTTAGTCAGAAGCTTGAAATGCAGTGAAGGATGCATTTCCGACACTATAAAACCTATTTATTCTTGATCTGCATCAACAGGCGAGTTTATCTGGCTGTGTTCGAGGAAAAATAATTTTTACTACATATTTTTTTAAAAAATACAAGGGGTTATATCGTTAAAATTGTCATAAAATTTAAAACAATTTTAATATTTTTAAATGCTAAAATCTGTATACAGATTTATAAGCCCAATAAAAACTAATATAAAATTGAGGCATTTTTGGTTTCATTATGAATAGAAATACAGAAATATTCGGTCTCCCGAATGTAGCTTCCATTCTTTTTTCTAATATTATAAATATTTTTAAAATTTAATTGTTTTATTTTTTTAAATGCTTAATTTTGTATACAGATTTATAAACTCAATAAAAATTTTCACAAAGCCGCTTTCCGAATCAAAATTAAAAGACTTTTGGCTTTATTATGATCGATAGGATATATAAAGTATGCTTTCCTGAAGGTAGCTTCCATTCTTGTTTCTAATAATATATTATTTTTCAATGACATAATAATATATGATTTTTATTGGTATATTGCCATTTTCTCAACCTTTGTCCGACTGTTCGCGAGGTGTTATGTGTGTATTTGATTTTTGTTTTTCTCTTACATTATTGCTATAGTTTCTGGCGTTGTTATTGTTATTTTATTTGACTTTGCCGTTCGCCGCAGTGCCAAAAACTGCAATTCATATGCAGCCCGGCCCCTGGCCGCTCTCCTGCGGCCGCCCAGCTGACAGCTTTACGTCTCGCCCAGTCTCCCGGGTTTTGAATACTTTTTATGTTTGCCTTTTTTATATTTTTTTCGTTAGCACATGTCGTTGCATATTAATTTTTTTTAAGCGAGTGCACACACATGCAGTGTGTGGCAGTGCCTTTTCTTTTTATTTTTTTGCGGGCATGCATTCGCCATAAAGAAGAACATATTAATTTTGACTTCTGGTTATTGCTGCACCCAGCAGAGCTGCAGTGGAAAAAGAAAGCCCGCGGGCTGTGCAAATAAATTGCATATGCAAAAATATTTCAACGTTTTCCCGCTGTCATTTTGGCCATTCAGAATTTATTTTATTAAGCGCTTTTCGGACAGCATTTCATTTGTATTTTTTTATTTTGCATTGCATAGGCGGTGTAGCCAACAATAAACTGCAGGTTTTCCTCACTCTTTTCACTTTTTTTTTGTTTTAGTTGATTTTCTGTAACTTGTTTCTGCCCGGCAACGGTGCGTATACGTGATACAAGTGCAGCGATGATGTGGAATTACCTAACATAACTCAATGGATGCGTTTTCATTGAGCAAAGGCGGCAGTCCGGTTAATTAAAAATTGATTAAAACGGGAATGATGCATTCATTACTTATTTGTACCCCGTACCCCGTAGAGACACTAAAAAAATTAACCGATGAATTCGTGCCTTTTTTTTGCGCCTCTGATAAGCAAACAATTTCACCCAATATTTGCCTTCATTTCGAGAAAAGTATGTCATAAATTTTGTTTTCTCGCCGTCAAAGTACACAAGCGTTTAAAATGCCAAAAAAGACAATAAAATGTATTTCATGACACACTTTTCCGCGGCGCGTATTAAGTAAATATTTGAGCCTGCTATTTGTTAACCCAAATGTCGGCGAATATGTGCGTAGGTTAAAAGTTAATTGCCTTAAGGTAACCTGTTGTCTTGGAATATTTTTTGTGGGTTCTTAACAAAAGGTAAAAGGAGGTATTACAAGTTGTTAAACTATGAAAAATAATAGGAAAATCCAAAGAAATACCTGAAATGTAAGTCAAAGAGGAATTTATGTTCTTTAAAAAAGGTAAAAGGAGCTATTAAAAGTTTTTAAACTGTGAATTAATTGAAAAAAGCCCAACGAATTACCTGAAATGTAAGTCAAAGGGGAATTTTTGCATAGAATAATTATTCTTTGGAATAACAACTAAGCTTACGTTAAAAACATGTATTTCCAGTGATAATTATGTAGATTTTAAAGTAAAGTGAAGGCTTTTCGGTTGATTTAAAGTTTAGGGAATACATTTAAAATACCTTTTTGACTTTAAAATGCTAGGGAATACTGTGTCTTTTTTAAGGGCTTGAAAATGGAAAAACCTACGTCTTTTAAGTAAAATTTAAATTATTATACAAATGCTTACCTAGTTATTTTTAGGTTATGTTCACTGCCTTTAAAGCGACACATGTAAATGTTATCGGTTGACTTATCGATTTCCTGAACTGCATACAAATGAGCTACAAACTGCCTGTAAACTTTGAGGCTTGACATAACGGTATGTTTGTTCGCCCCCTCTCTTACTTTAACGAATGGCCGCTCTTTAGTCGCCGTCTTATCTGTCTTGAAGACTCATAAACACGCACACACGCATTCCCGTACTTCAGATAAAGATTTATGTTGGCTCTTCTTTCGGGGAAAGAGCCGGGGTCGGGGGCATTTACTGCATTTTGCGTGCCAGTATTTCGAGTATTTCGTAATGCCCGAGAACGATAAAAGTTTAAAGCGGTTTAAGTAAGGATTGTCCCCGTCCCCTGCCAAGCAGCCCCACCCGCTCCCCTTGCATAGCCCAGTGATGACGACACACATTCTGCCATAATTAAATATCTGTCTGCCCGCTCAGTTGCAACGGCAGAGAGAGCTTCGCTTTTCAGCGCTGAGCGCTCTTTTGGGGGCTAAGAGAAAACCAAATAAAGAGAGTGGGGCGCGAGAGAACTTTCTTTTCGATTTTGTTTTTGTTTTCTTTTCCTTTGCTCGCCGAGAATGTTTACGGCGTGTGTGTGTGTGTGTATCTGTATCTGTGAGATACTGCCGTGTTGGGAAGGTTCATTGACACTTGAAAAACATTTCATTTCAGTCACTCACTCACACAGAGCGCCGCCTCGCTTACTCACTCACTCACTCACTCATCATCTGTCACACATTTCTCCAATGCGATCCGACGGGCAGCAGCAGCGACGCAGCAGCAGCGGCTCGGCGTCGGCAGCTTGGCACATTTTTCAAGCTGTGCTGTGTGTTGTGTTTTGATTGTGCTCTGCCGGCGTCGCTGTCGATGGATGCTGGCCGCGCTGCCGCGTCGCTGGATGCTGCGGCGTCTGAGTTTGCGTCTGTGTTTGTGTGCGTTCGGTTCAGCGCGCATCTTTCATCCTCGTGGGTAAATACGCAAAGCAACAGCAACAAGGCAACAGCAAAGCGCCTAGATTACACAATACCGCCGCCAGACGAGACCAATCTGCCTGCTCTTCTCGCTCTCCTCCCTTTCTCTTGCGCTCTCCCATCTCTTTCGCTCTCTTCCGCTGGCTTTTAGGCCCAACACTGGGCTACAAGAGTTGAGAGCTTTGGGAATTAAATATTAAATATAAAATACGTTCTTTAAGTGTTAATTTGAAATATTTTGTATTTTAAAGAGTGCCAAATTCTGTGACATGATATGCAAGACAAAAAATATTTCCACCTTTTGCAAATCAAAAAGAACGCTACGAAAACAACATTTTAAAATATTAAAACAATGTTAATAGGGGAAAAACAAGCTTTTTAAATATTTTTTCATTATTAAATCAATGTTTTTAAGAGAAAAACATTATTTTTTAAATAATATAAACATTGTTTTTTTTAAATAACATGTACATTTTACCAATTTAAATAATTTAGACGGAAAACTAGCAAAACTCCAAATTACTTGAGAACTTCATTACAGTTCGATGAAATAATAAATTAACTTAAAATATTAATAAATTCAAATTATTGATCTTGCCTACTAAAAATTTAGAATACGTTTTTCTTATAAATTAATTAGTTGCAATATAAACTGAAATGGTAACTGTATTCATTGTATGACAAATAGATAATACAATTTGAATTCCCAATATAAATAGAATATTACATTTTAATTTAATTTATTTAATTTAAATTTAATAAAAATTTAAATGTAATCTATGATTAATACCAAACATAACTGTATTTATTAACAGTATTTATTTGTACGATAAATAAATAATCAACTGTTAATTAATTATCGTAATATAAAATCAAATAAATATATTAACAAGAAAGGAAGCTAACTTCGGGAAACCGAAATTTCTAAACCCTTGCAGTTTGAAATTTGATCAAGGAAAACTATTATAACTAAGCCAAAAATGCATTAAATTTGATTCGGAAAGCTGTTTTGTGTTAGTTTTAATTAGGGTAATAAACCTATAAACAGAATTAATCACTTTATTAAATTAAAATTTGTCTCAATTTTGGACAATTTTAACGATGTAACTAACCCCTTATAAACTTTTTGATAATATCGTTAAAAAATTTTGTTTGCTAAAAATGCTGGAGATCAACTCTGCTTTTTATGCTCATCAAGAATATATATGATTTATAGGGTCGGAAATGACTCCTTCACTGCTTTTCAAGCTTGTGACTAAATAATAATAATAAATAATAAAAAGATATCTTGAATTGCCCCATTTCGTGGCACATTCATGCCGACCAGTGTAAATTACAGCACACACTGTGATTCTCTCTGTGTGAACCAGTTCTCGGCGATGGTGCACACACACTGCTGCTGCCGCTGCCGATCAGGAAATTGCATCATATTCGCCGCTGAAAGGATTGCGATTGCGGCAAGGGAAGCCCGAACAGCTGTCGCACTATCTCCACGACCCTCTCTCCCTTCGCTGCCGCTTGCCACCACCACCACCACCACCGGCGGGGCATTCTTATTGTGCGGCAGACAAGTGGCTTAAGGTACTCGCTTGCTACCGCGTGGACGGCGCATTGTGCCGCATGGATAATGCACTGCAATATTGCGCAATAGTTCTCCGGGGTCGAAGTGGCATTGTCTGAATTGTCGGCGGAACCCAGACACAGGCAAAGGCTAGGGGCTAGGGGCAGGGCAGCGCTGTCAGCGGAAAATCCATTGATTGTAATTGCTGGGCGTTCCACGATGGGAAATTTAAAGAGACTCGAGAAAACTGTTTTGGGAGAATATGAGAGAATATCTTAAAGAAAAGCAGTAATCCTAACAGGTTATTCCTAAGATTAAAGGGGGATTTATAAGATAATTAAGTAGAGAATCTATAATAGTATTTAAGGTGATTTCTTTTAGTTAAAAATACCATTTAAATTCATTTTGAATATATATTAATCACCTCTTTTTCCCCCTTCTCGTTACAGCTCAAATCGAGATAATTCCATGCAAAGTCTGCGGCGACAAGTCATCGGGCGTGCACTACGGCGTCATCACCTGCGAGGGCTGTAAGGGCTTCTTCCGGCGCTCGCAGAGCTCCGTGGTGAACTACCAGTGTCCTCGGAACAAGCAATGCGTGGTGGACCGCGTTAATCGCAACCGCTGTCAATACTGTAGACTGCAAAAGTGCCTAAAATTGGGAATGAGTCGTGATGGTCTGTAGCAAGTCGAAGTCTTAATTGATTAACAATCTTCATTAAGTTACGATAACCAAGCAGAAAGTGAATTCAATAATTTTACAATGTGTTCAAACTTTAATTGCTATCCTAAGTTTCCTTTTGAATTGTAATATTTCCTTAGCTTAGCTCATCTTTCATTTAATTTCCCCATTTTTCTCTGTTTATAAACTATAATTTTTGTGACCTTGCACCAATTTAACCACCCTATTTAATACCCTTTCTACAGCTGTAAAGTTCGGCAGGATGTCCAAGAAGCAACGCGAGAAGGTCGAGGACGAGGTGCGCTTCCACCGGGCCCAGATGAGGGCCCAAAGCGATGCGGCACCCGATAGCTCCGTGTACGACACACAGACGCCCTCGAGCAGCGATCAGCTGCATCACAACAACTACAACAGGTGCAGTATGACCGATATGAGAATGATCCTCCATATTGATGTTTCCGTGATCTCAATGCCCATTATCTCAATGTCCCCTGTAACCCTGTAACCCTGTAACTGATATGTACACTCACTGCCCCATGCTATCCCTCCTGGTGTCCACGTTCTTTATCTCCCCCTTCTTTGTCTGCTCTTTTCTTGCTGCCACATCCGTCTCCATCGATCCATCGATCCACCGCTCCCCGACCCGTAATGCCCTTCTTGTCACTCAGCTACAGCGGCGGCTATTCGAGCAACGAGGTGGGCTACGGCAGTCCCTACGGCTACTCGGCCTCCGTGACGCCCCAGCAGACCATGCAGTACGACATCTCGGCGGACTACGTGGACAGCACCACCTACGAGCCGCGCAGTACAATAATCGATCCCGAATTTATTAGTCACGGTAGGTTATACCACCTTTTGGGATTCAAGGGAATCCTTAATCATTTTTATACATCTTTTTAAGCGGATGGCGATATCAACGATGTGCTGATCAAGACGCTGGCGGAGGCGCATGCCAACACAAATACCAAACTGGAAGCTGTGCACGACATGTTCCGAAAGCAGCCGGTAAGTGTTATTCGGCTATTGAAGAGTAGCCCAAAAGTATGTTTATGATATTTATATCGTTGCCTTGCTTAGGATGTGTCGCGCATTCTCTACTACAAGAATCTGGGCCAGGAGGAACTCTGGCTGGACTGCGCCGAGAAGCTTACTCAAATGATACAGAACATAATCGAATTTGCTAAGCTAATACCGGGATTCATGCGCCTGAGTCAGGACGATCAGGTAAATCCATCAGGATGCCCATCAATTCAGATTATTTGTTATTATTATTATTGCATTTTTCTGTGTAGATATTGCTGCTGAAGACGGGCTCCTTTGAGCTGGCGATTGTTCGCATGTCCAGACTGCTAGATCTCTCCCAGAACGCGGTACTCTATGGCGATGTAATGCTGCCCCAGGAAGCGTTCTACACATCCGACTCGGAGGAGATGCGCCTGGTGTCGCGCATCTTCCAAACGGCCAAGTCGATAGCCGAACTCAAACTGACTGAAACCGAACTGGCGCTGTATCAGAGCTTAGTGCTGCTCTGGCCAGGTATAACTACTCTTTAATATATTATATTATATTAGTTGGTATATTAATGGAATGTATCTTCCCTTGTAGAACGCAATGGAGTGCGTGGAAATACGGAAATACAGAGGCTTTTCAATCTGAGCATGAATGCGATTCGGCAGGAGCTGGAAACGAATCATGCGCCGCTCAAGGGCGATGTCACCGTGCTGGACACACTGCTGAATAA
The DNA here is from genome assembly GCA_018904745.1 of Drosophila orosa. Taxonomy (NCBI): domain Eukaryota; kingdom Metazoa; phylum Arthropoda; class Insecta; order Diptera; family Drosophilidae; genus Drosophila; species Drosophila orosa. Next base: position 11,239 of record JAEIIH010035679.1, read on the forward strand.
TATACCCAATTTCCGGTATGTCTAAAAAGGGATCTTTAGCTAATCTTTAAAGCAAATGTAATATCCTCCCTCCCTTTTCCAGCGACATTTCCATCTTGCACATGGAGGCGCTGAGCAAGTTTAAGCAACAGCATCCGAACGTCGTATTTCCGGCACTGTACAAGGAGCTGTTCTCGATAGATTCGCAGCAGGACCTGACATAACAAGAGCAGCAACAGCAACCGTTCCTGGAGACGACCGCGGATGAGGTTGCCGAGGATGCGGCTGCCACGGGTTGTGCCCTGCCGCTGGTGGCATCACCCGCTGGACCCCCGCAGCAGCCACAGCAGCAGCAGCAGCAGCTGCTCGAGGACTGAGGGATTTAGGATGGCGAAGGATACGGCGGCGGTGGCGGTGGCAGCAACAATAATTATTTGAGTAACCACTGCGCGGATACAAGAACTTTATCATGATTTAAGCTAGCATACAACCAAGGATGTGATCCTCGCCAAGGACTCACTTAAAAAAAAAAACCACACACACACACACACAGAACTCTTATATATACATATATATTATATATGAGATAGAAAAGGGATGGGAAAATATTTCAAAAATATTGTTAACTCAGTTAAGACTTTTTTGCTTCGTAGAGAAAAAAGAAACAGAAAACGGAAACAGAAACCGTAACCGTAACCGAAACCGATTGCATTTCGAGCAAAGGGCATCAAACTCTGATTTACGAAGTTATACTATGTATATGTACGATACGTAACCTTCGACTTCTCATATCCAGGTCCCGAGCAGATGAGTAACTATGTATATCCCCAGGCCCCAAGCCCTGACTAAGTACTTAAAAGCGAACCCATTGCCCAGATATTACAATATATCCCTACAACCAGTTTCCCCTTTGGTTACTTCTCTGTTTCCCCTGAATCCCGATACCGATACCGATACCGATACCGATACCAATACCGATCCCAATTCCGATTCCGATCCCGCCTAGGTTGTCTTTGCCTTATGTTGTAACTAAAGTATATTGTGTATTTTATATACAGGAGATGTATGTATGCATAACTATGTCTTATATAGTATATATATCGGTTTTAATGCCTAACAGCAACAACAAAAACATAAACAATTATTTCTTTGTAAACAACATCAACAACAACAACAACAAAATCGAATATCTCGGAAAATGTGTTCTTATAATTATATTGATTAATGCAATTACAATATATATTTACAATTTACCGTTACGTTTTTACATTTTACATAAGACGACGATGAGTAAAACAGAATGATTAAGTGAAGCTAAACATAATGATGATAAAGATGAGGAGGAGCAGGAGGAGATGATGAGTGTAGGAGTTAAGAAGTGAGCGCGAGAAGATGGAAATTTCAAG
>JAEIIH010035681.1:0-10655 GCA_018904745.1 Drosophila orosa
ACTTTAATGATCACATAACCCTTTTTGAGAGCCCCTCCTTAATGTTATCTCTAGTATAGTCGAAACACATCGCCACCGCAAAATTCATTATTTTACTACTAGTATCGAAAGGAACTGCCGCTGCAGATCTCTTTACTATAGATTAAGATTAAGTCCATAAAATATATAAATTACAATGTTAAATCGTATTCCTGTCTTCCAGATCAGATAACCCTTTTTGAGAGCCCCTCCTTAATGTTATCTCTGGTATAGTCGAATTTAAAATTGCTGATAAGGTAATCAGGATAATTTATAAATGTCTGGTCTGATGGAACTCTTATCAAATCATAAAATAAAGCATGGGTCGTATAAGGACAGCACTTTCACTTTGGTCTTTGGAGTGAACCCGCATTATCTTATCGCTTTATGCCCAGATAAGTCTGGTGAACGATTTATGGGGGTAATACCCCCTTTATTATAAAATTGTGATATTAGTTTTATTCATTTTCAGTGATTTATTAATGGGATAAGGATATGGATAGGGATGTTACTGAAGTGAACTTCTAATCAGCTCAGGAGTCTTATTGGAAACACCTTGCACGTTCAGATTAGATTTAACGCTTTAACTATAAACTAACCGTCTTATCTATACAATGGCTTATCTCTGAGCTTGGGATTTGTGACCGGAAATGACATTCATCCATGATCATCTCTCAGCGTCCCAGCCTCGAAACTTTCTTTACAATTAATAGCAACCACTTTGTGGAGATTCGGAAAATAAATAGTGCCCCGATGCTGGAGCTGAGCTGGGAGATGGGAGATGGAAGCTGGGAATCGGAGCCATCATCCCCATAGCCCCGCCACGGCCATCCGTCGTCCCCAACTCTGTCTCCGAATGTCGCTGGCCGAAGATTGATTAGTTTTATCTTGAGTTGGAGCACATAAATCCAATTGATTGATTATGTTTGTGCTCGATAAAGATTGTTGCATTGGTGTGCGAGTGCTTTACATGCAGCCCACCGCCACAGTCGGTGCCAGAGTGTGTTGTGTGTGTGTATATACAGTGTGTACCAACGGAAGCGCCATGGACATTGATGAATGCGCCCCGACAGGCCAAAGGAGGAGCCAAAATCCGGACTCGAGTCCGGACATTGCATTGCCTTGGGGCAAGGAGTCTGAGGAGCGAAACTGCAGCGCACATTATTATACTTGCTTACGGATCTCAGTGCTATAGCGTCGATCCGGCGATCCATCTTCCGCCCGAAAGAAAGTTTCGCCTCGGTTTTCTCCAGAGGCCAACTGCCAACTCATCCCGCCACTTTCGAAACGCCTCGGCGGGCACTCATAAATCATGCAAGAAGCATTCATTTTCTACACTTGAGGTTAACACAATAGTTATTCATAGGTTTTACATGATAAATAATAAGTATAATTTGCTTTTACTTTAACATTGGTGTTACTTTACTAAATGTGGTTTTTACTTGAAAACAAAAGGAAAGCCATGTCTTAGTTTCTAAGTCAGCGGTGGGCACGCATTGGCTCTTTTAGCTCCAGATGCTCTTTTCGCTTCTTTTTTTTGGGACAAAACATAGAAATCATTTTGAACAGTGTATTGAATTTGCTTGCATAATATGTACGGGTCATGTTTGCGGCTCTTTTCGTTATAACTAACCCAATGCTGTTCTAAATTTAAGGTATAATATAATATACCATTCATTTATTATAGGTATTCATATTTTTATCTACTTATCTATTTATATATAAAAGGTTATATTTAATACCAGAAACATGGAACATGGAAAATTCTTAAGAACAAGACTTTCCAAAATCCCATCCTACCATTTTGACTACAGCTGTTTCAGGGAGCTTATCGTATACCCACGCGGGCAATGGAGCAACTAGATGCTCGGAAGGCTGCGTCCCACATGAAAGCCATTCATCACGCAGCCTTCCCAGCTCCCCGTAGCTTCTCGCCACGGTTCGGGTTCAAGTTTGGGCTCGGGCTCGACTCGGATCTGTTCGGGTGGCGTTCGGGTCAGGTCGTTGCAGATCGGATCAGATCGGATCGGTGTCGTGCAACCCACTTGGAGTTGCCCAAGACCCGCGGCACTGGCCCAGCGACGGCGGGCCATTAAAATTGTGGCGAAAAACCAGCTGCTACCCCCATGTTTCCACTCGCATCGCGATGACTTGACTTGACGCCACTGGAAGCGGGTAGCAAACCCGTTTTCTTGGCCCGCACCTACAATGCGATGCATACTTTGTATATATATATATTTCGATATATGTATCTCTATATATATATATATGAATGAATGTACTCGAGTGTACATCTCTATGTTCGTAGCATCCCGAGCAAACAACATGTGGCAAGAATTTAAAGAATGATTTTCTGCAAGTAATTCAAATTAATGGATTTTTCAATCATCCCGTCCAGTCAAATGGAAAATTAAGCTGACCAAGACCTAGTATCCTCTATGGTAGCTTTTAGGAACGAATAAAAATTATACAATAAGCTTTTTATACTAAACAAGTTCCTTGTTGTTATGCCAAGTTTCCTTCGGTACTTTAAATAGGGTCAGAGCATCGAAATAAACTAGTTGGAAGTACAAAAGGAATCAAATTTAAATCGTTTAAACGAAATATAACACCCGTTTTCCTCTTTTACGGTTTTTAGGGGGCTTCAAGTCACGAAGACCATTAGTTTTTGGCCACACACATCAGAAAACAGCACGCTCACACGAACTCAACTCAAATAGAAGGGAAAGAGTCGACGCAGAAATAACTCTAAATCAATTTCAATTAGAAAATGATGAAAGGATGCCCCGGCAACAACCAAAATGGCAACTAGACTTGAACAACAATAATAACACAAAAGGCATCAGTCTGCACGAAGCTCTAAAAACGTGAATTGATGGAATGGCGACATGACAACCGACTGAATGAGTGCATTTATGATTGATGTAATTTTGATGAAAGTAAATTTTTGAAAAAGTTTTCCCTGCTCCAGCAGCAAACTCTCCCCCGGTCCACAGCCAGTCCCTGCCACTGCCTCTGCTTTCTGTGTGCCGATTGGCACGCACTGAAGACTTTAAAAGGCTTTGGCAAAATTTAATTTCAAATTTATTTTCGAAAAAGTTTCAGTCTCGTTAGTCACACAGAAGAACTTTGTTGCAGAAATTAAATGAAAGAAGTTCCACAACTGCTCCCCTTTCTCTTTGCTCCGCAGGTTTGGCGCTGTGACAAGACCAGAATCGGTTAAAAGTCGGCACTGACAACTTTCAGACACATTTCACATTCGAATTCCATTTTCCGAGGCAGCCATAATTCCATTAATTTGTGTGCGTCCCATCAATGCGGATGTCTCTCCGCCAAAAGCCAGAGATCCACAAATACGGAGGTGGCTCCTTCCTCCGTTTTCCCCGGAGATAGCACACCAACAGCAGCAACATCCCCAAAGGCAATCAGAGTGTTTTGAATATTCAATATTCAATATTCCGATTCAAGTTTGTTGTCAGACCTAGGGGCTCTGTCTTCAGGCTTCGATATAGCTTTACATAAAGGATTCTGATTGTCTTGTCTGTAAAAGTGCTTACGGCATTGGCTTAGATCAGATTAGATTCACACATGGATTGAAAAGTAGACCTTTCTTATCATATTTATTTTGTAAGCTATTAAGCTATTTTTCACATACAAATTCATTTTAATAATTGTAATGCAATTAATTAATTGTAATTACAATTAGTATGTAATGATTATTAATAATAATGCCTTGAAGAACTACAAATGATTTATCTCTATAAACAACGTCAACCAAAACTGTTTTCCATTTTCGTCCGCCATCGATGGTCGCCAATCCCATTTGTGGCATTCGCCCGATAAAAGGTTTTCCTTGTCATTTCAATTTCAGGTAATGAAGCCTTTCGGTAGACTTAAAATTTAATTAAACTTTATTTAAATGCAATTTGGGGAAAGTTGTGAAATATTCTGCCTGACTCTGGGGTGTGCATATGCATGCAGGACTACCAGCATTTGCAGTGTTCGTGTTGCACTTGTGGGTGTTTCCAGCCATCATCCCTTTTGCCTCCCAGACGACACCACCCGCTGACCAGGCCATAAATCAGTGCAATATGAGACATGCATCATGGGGCGTCTGTCGTCCTACCGGTAGCCTGCTGATTTTAAAGAGAGACAAAGAGGGAGAGATGAAGCCCCATGCTGGTGGTCCTTTCTTGGTTTCTTCGGATTTCAGGCGGCTGAATGCCGGATGCTGGATGTTGGATGCTGGATGCTGGATGCCGGATGATGATGGCCGGACAGCGCTGGTTTATTGTTGCTCCTACATCAATTTCGTTTATTTTGCAAATTTACAACACAAACGGCAGGCATCATATGGCACACAACACCCATAATACACACATGCATGTATGCCTGAATGTCCTTTGAACTTTCGAACAGCAGGAAAAGCCTTTGATTCAACAGAGCTGCAAATTAATTACGTTTAGAATATCTGTACGAGGCACATTTCGGACAATAGCCCCAATCTCCAATCCGTCATTGAGAAGTCGTCGTCGTCCATGCAGAGAGACTATGCAATTTCGGATCACAAGTTTTGCCTACGACAATGACTCATTTTCAAGGGAATGCCTTTTACTTAATTTATAACTAAATTAATGGCTCCGCATCTCGCTGAAGCTTCCTCCATTCGCTACGGTTTCCCGTTTCGGTCATGCCGTATACATTCGTTATGGTCGCCGGTTCATTAAATCTGATCAAAGTGGTAATCGAATTGGAAATACCTTCCAGATATGTACGCGCGACTGAATAAGTTCCAAGATTCTTTTGCGGGGCTGGAAAAGGGCAACGCATTGAATTTAATACGGAATTCAGTCACATTTACAGCCCCCAGATATGATAACGATAATTAATGGCGGTACAAGGTTCAATTGATCATTGGGGAAAAATGGAAAAGGAATGACTCATCTGGATGACTATCGATTGGTATTTCTAGGCGAAATTATATGGGTCTTAACAAAGCTCACCCTGAAAGTAAATGCCGAGACGTTTTTATGGCAAATCCATAAAGCACTCAAAGAGCTCCTTTATCGACTGGGCTGTTAGGACTGACTCTCAGGTGGCAGGCTAGCTCGCAGCAGGCACATCAAAGTCCATCAACCTTGTGATACTTTTCTCCTTCAACCCCTCATAAATCCCCCTGTAGCAGAGAGACAAGTATAAATCTGCCAGGTTTATATCGAGCGGGAGCGATGAAGACGAAACTTGCTCTTGAAATATTTATGAGACTCGCAATAAACTAAAATTTTAAAGACACAACGCTCTCCAAAATGGCCGCCATAAATTGGCACAAGAGAGGGAGCAGCAGAGGGCAGGCTGGAGACAGAGGCAGAGGCAGATAGAGCCGTATAAAATATATTATACTCCCCGTAATAAAGGCGAAAAACTTGATTGTACCTGGAACTTGTGAACCAAGTGAACCCAGGCTGTGAAGTGGGGCCAAGGGGCGTGGCATGCCAGGCCAGGCCAGGCCGGGCCGAGCCGAGCCGGGCCAAGAAGAGTGGCTGCGATTTATGCGACGCCATTGGGCACTGAGGCGAGGTGGAATGCAGCAGCTGATAAATATTAATGGAGGGGCCACCGCCAGATGTACGTATAAACAAACCCAATTCGCGGGCACAACATAAATAAATAAAATTGTAAATATTCAAACTCCACAACGTTCGTAGTCGTTCGAATCCGATTCCGATTCCGATTACGAATGCGAGTACAAATACATATTCAAAATCGTGGCGGGTCCTTCAAATCAGATCGTATCTATTACCAATGGCCAGGAGGATGGGAGAGTAACTGGCAGTGGAGGCTAGGCGGTGGAGCAGCACCATTTTGGGCCATTGGCCATTCGGTTTAATCGCGGACATATCCGGCCAACGTCGCTGCAATTTCCGCCCAGGAGAACGACGGGGAAGAGCAAGGGCAGCAGCCAGAGCAGGGAGCAGGGTGAAACGAACGCAGCACCCGAAACCCCACCTAATGGACATACCCTAATGACCCAACATTACATTTCATAACGCAATTTAAGGCACCAAAAAAAAGTACATACATATATAAATTGCTACGAAAATGGTTCCACATAAAAAGCACGAATTGGATTGCGGATTAACGCAGATACATACACGCTCGCAGTCAGTCGCTGTATATCCCAAATTCCGAATTTAATTCAAGAGGATTTCAAGTGCCTGAGTATACTTTTAGGGCATTCTCAAGAATATTCAAATATACAGACAGGGACACGCATATAATGCATCTAAAGACTGTGCTCAAATACTTAAGGGAACCTTTTGAAATGATTTAAGCATACGTACATCCATTCTTTTTTTGAAATAAGTATTCATAATATATGAATAAGTATTAATTTATTTATTTATTATGATAGATAGAAAAGTTTACAAAACTAAACTAACTTAAATAGTATAGCGCTGGCTATTTTGGTTTACAATGCTATTGTATTATAAGTATAATAAGCTATAATTAAATAAATAACTCGACTAGAAAAGGTGGTGCTTTGGGTGTTTCACCACGAGGCCCTGAATGCAATGCCTCTCTTGGTGGAGTCAATAATGGCAAACCAAGACAGCACCATCCTGGGGCATTCCCGGAACAACTCAATGTGCCACAATAATCGCAAAGCACGATCATTCCTTTTTCTTTTTCAATCCTTTCTTTCCGTTTTCTCACATTATTGGCATTACGACTTCGCCGTGCTTTATCTGGTTTCCGTTTTTGCGGCATGTCTTTTTCAATGTTTTTATTTAGAAACCCCAAAGAAACACATCAACCGGTGACTTAAAATTCTACTAATATTAAACATGACAGCTTGATAAATAACATCTCATCGCCTACTATGATATGAAAATAAAGAAATACAAAGTATCATTCTGGATATCTTCGCCTACTATGGTATGTAAATAAACAAATACAAAATACCTTCCTGGATTTTGGTCGGACGGGATAAAAAGTATCCAATGTCCTCCTGGTTCTAAGCTACCCTCTCCACCAATTTTCAGTCGTTCTTGAGTTATAAAATCCCTAACGAATACGACTTTCTTTTTTATACATCTATAGATATAAGAAGAAATATATTCTAAGGCTCGTCAATAAACGGGCTGTTTATGAGGGGACCCATTAAATATTATACATTTGTATCCTTCGGTTACTTGCCTCAAATGTCCCAGGCCACAGTGCTTCTGTCGTAAAGATTTAATTGTATGGAAATCGTAAATGGCACGCAAAGAACGAACAGAAAACAGAAAAGTTTTGCTTGATTTTATGAGAAAATCGATGGAACCCATTAAGAGCGAAGCTAACTGCCAAACTGCAGGTCCTAACCGAAGGAAGTCGCCGGTTTTTATGTAAATAAAATTGCTTTTCCACAGAAATGTCATCATTTGCCAGACCCTTTACTTGGGACATTAGGGGATCCATAATGTCACTGATAAGTGGAAGTTCCTATCGAAAATGACACACCGAGCGGGTCGTAATAAAGTGATTCATTGGGATTACAATGAAAGTCCCTGGGGGTTGTTGTCGCCAGATTGTGTTGATTGATTAGATCCTTTGACGATTTATAGGGCTGTCGGGATCAAAGAAAACTGAAAAGACTTAATCATTGACTTTAAAAGGTTTGCTAGTCGATGGGCATGTTGAGCCGAATAATACTTTCAGACCTAATACCTGTTTATTTAAATAAAAGCATTTGCAGTATGTTTATCCAGCTGCTGTCGGGGCAAATAATTACTCGAGAATGAGTGAATACAAATTAAAAACCAACAGAAACCCAAGGACACCAGAGAAACCTGGGAATTATGATACATCGATAGATGATACACTTTAGCGATGTGAAAGAAACGTTCTATTTATTTATACTTTGAAAAACAACGTCGCCGTTTTTTAATCAGTTTCTTTCAGTGTTCCACTCTTAGCGGTAAAATATGACTTTCATTAGCATTACAATTTCCAATTACTTTTTACAATGTTAATAATGCTTCCTATTAGCATTACTCTTTTTTAATGCAACGATTTCCCTTCGATGATAATGCTTTTAGGAACAAACCCGTGCTTTGGTTGTAGAGGAAGACGACACTTGGGAAAGTTCCCGTGTACGGGTACGAATATAATAATCATTATTCCCAATCATGCAGCGAGCATAAATTCAAAATTGAAAATACCTCGCTGGGGACCAAAGACGTGGACCGGACCAGACCGAAGCGAAACCAGGAAACCGCAAACTAATGAACGGGCTGAGCTGACGGCTGCTCTCCGGATTTGGACCCCGGGGCTGCTGCTGCAGACGACGCTTGACGGCGCCGGCGACGGTGGCATTGGGCAGGGCGTTGTGGTTGCGTTGGTCCGACGAGCTGGTGGCCCTCGGTCTCTAGAGCTTACCAAAGCCGTCACAGCCGCCGTTGCCGTTGCCGCTGCCGCTGCCGTTGCTGCTGCTGCGGTTTGCGGTTCTTTTTGTGCCCGATGCAATTGTTCCTGCTCCCGGAGGCCATGACATCCACAGACACCACCTATATATGTTTGTATGTATGTAGGTAAGTATATGTATGGGCTGAAGTGTGCACAAGTATTTTCCAAAATGGCGACTCCCCGCAGATGTAGATACACAAACCGGTAAGACTTCCCAGCTAGCAGGGGGCTCGAAAATCGTGACGACGTCGGTTGCAGGAATAGCAATATTATAGTCGATACGGAACCGTGGCGTAGGCGTAGGAGTAGGCGTATTATAAGGCGTGGCAGGACAGCTGAAAAGCACTGACGCAGCTCAAAAATATGCCTTCTGTCTGCCTGGCCGCCGAGAGGGGCTTCAGGGATAGGAAATCAGGCTGTCTCGTTTCTCAGGACTTGTGCAGCTTATCAAACTTTGCCAGAGCAGAGTCTCCTGTACGCTCTCTGCCTTTCCTTTAAAGTTACGTCAATTCGGTCCGCTTGCCATTGCTGTGCTGACTGCACAATATTTGTTGTTGTTGTACGTTATAATCCTCTTTTTGTGATCGGATTATGTCCTGTGTAGCACCTAATCCCCGCAGAGGAGTGCGACCAACGTACATACACATGTTGCCAGAAAGCCCCGCCCTCATCCGACGCCCACATCCATCCCATCCGCACTGATCCCGCAGTCGCAGTCAACTTTAATTACGCACTGGACGTCGATGGATGGATTAGGGCGGCCTAACGCCCACTGACTGCTCGGAAAAGCAATTAAAATGTGTATACCTCGGATATACAGTGGGACCTAGCTAATAGCAACACTGTGTTTTGGAAAAGGGATCACAGATTTAAGTTCCACTTAAACTTATAGTTACTTGATCGATTTAAGGGCCACTTTGAGGTGGAAAAAGTTGCACAAAAGTGGTTGCAACTGTGAAAGTTAGCAGGTGTCACTGCCATTAGCCAAAAGTTTACAAGGTTGAGAAGTACACAGGTGTGCAACTACATATAGAATTGAGTCTAAGCCTGACTGTGAAAAGAGCAGTTAATTTATTAATTTTATTTATTTATTTGAATTTTGCCGAGCGAGTCAGATTGCAGGGTAATCAAGTTAATTAGAAACTTTACTTTTTTTTGTCCGTGCACTTAACGACTATTTCGGTGGGTTGGTGGTGCTGCTGGCTTCCCTGCCCCTGGCACTTTGCCATCGCGCCGTTTTGCTTTGCTTGCATATTCTCATCAAATTAGAGTTAATTGTACATCATTAAAGGCGAATTCTAAGAATCCATTTCGGGTTTCGTCGGAAAGCGCCGGGCAAAACGGTATCCAACAAAATGGCGTCGCCCGATTTCGGGTTTCCATTTATTACGGTGTCAGGCAATTTAATTACAACCTGTCGCATGCATGAGCCAACACACATAATGCCCAGCTCCAGCACACATACTTACGGACACATATTTATGCGAGTCTTAACTGTGGCCTTGTAGAGGGTTGGAAAAGTGCATTCAGCTGCAACGTTTCAGAGATGACACATGGCTCCTCGTTGACTTCTCTTCCCCTTCCTGTCAGCTGTCACTTTTAATGACTTAAGTCCGCCATATTGACAGGGGAAACGGATTTCGAGGTTTATCTTTTTGTTTAGCAAAAGCGCAATCATTACATAACTAGACGGCCATTTATGGTACTGTCCTTGGACCGACAACTGTAAATACCAATTTACTTGCGTTAAAAGCATTTTAGTCGTCTTAGCCTTCTATAATTTAACGGTTAAATTTGGACCGAATGAGAAATGGTAACAAAGTGCTGTTATTGATCAAATTGTGCTGTAAAGCGCAAGATTTATAGCTCATTTTTGACTGGCAGTATGTGTACCTGTGGACTTTCAACAGTGAGGAGAAAGATAACTAACAGTTAATCTGACCTTAATCACAATATTAACTGTAAGTTAAATTATAAGAGTGAGAAGAAAGATAACAAACAGTTAATCTGACCGTAACTGTAAGTTAAATTAGCACATGATTTACAGTTCGCGTAGGAAAATAGTGAATATTTTTTGGCTCTTCACCAGCCAAATTGCTTATTACTTATTAATTAATTACTCAAAACAGCTGCTAGTAAATCTAGTCCTTCATAACCAGATTAACCAGTAATGGGGTATAAATAACAGG
>JAEIIH010035682.1:0-26485 GCA_018904745.1 Drosophila orosa
TCAAAACAAGAAACAAGTTAAGTTTGCAAACTTCTAATTTAAAGATATTTCGAAAATTTCACCTTTGTAAGCTGAAAAAATATATTATATTTCTTTTGTTTTGTTATACGAAATACAAAAAATATTAAATTATACAAAAATATTATAACATTCCATTAAAAAGGAATTAAATTAAGAAAGGACAAATATTGTACATTAAACATATATTTTAACTGTTATAAAACTAACATGTTGGATGCCATACTCAAGATAAGTTCCCGATTCCTCATCTTCTCTTGCTTTTAAGTTCTATCAATACGATCTGAGAAGGTCATCACGTATGAACATATGACCATTAATTCAACTATTGTACAAAGATTCACTACGAGTGTCTTTATGTCAATTGTTGATTACCCCTCACGATCGCTTCCACTGCTGACCCACAAATTCCTTTTGCAACAATGGCTTATACCACATCACCAGTTGGTTTGCGTTCAAGTATAGTTTATTTTTTCTGACCTTGGCCAACTCCTTGAGAATTGTAGCTGCTGGTTGTCACTTGAAGTAGCCACAAGTTGATGGTAGTTTTAGGTACGTAGATATATTAAACCTCTGGTTTTTTAAAGGTTACGTTTTGTTTGGTTAATGGAAAGGCAGTTATAATTTGTAAATTAAAATATAAACCTAATATAAACCTTTTTTTTAGTGAGCTACAAAATTCAAGGTATTATATTGAAAAAAATAATCAAAATACTATTTTAATTGTTAAGAACAAGGTGCCCGTGTAGGGTTAATACCTCCGCTAATGTCTACTAACAATTACTCTTGCTATTCTCCAGGTGCTTACCTATGTGGCCGAGATCACGGAGCCCAAGTATCGCGGCATTCTGTCTGCTCTGGGCACCACCTGCGTCATCACCGGTGTCTTTATTCAATTCATTCTGGGTTCCCTAATGGACTGGCGTAGTGTAGCGGCCGTGAGTTCGGCCTTTCCGGTGATCACCATCGTAATGCTGTGCTTTGTGCCAGAGAGTCCGGTTTGGCTGATACGAGAGCAGCGTTTCCGGGAGGCGGTCAAGTCCCTGCAATGGCTTCGCGGCTGGGTGCCGGAGCACATGATCGAGGCGGAGTTCAATCAGCTCTACGACGAACTGATCACCCAGAAGGCCATTGAACTGACAGCGGATGGAGTTCCGCTGCAGGGACAGCGACGAACGTTGAGCCAACGCCTGAGAATGTGGCGCAAACGAAGCTTTCTGGTGCCCTTCCTCCTGGTCTCCTTCACCTTCTTCACGGGCCACTTTTCCGGCAAGACACCGCTGCAAACGTATGCTGTGCAGATATTCCACACTCTGAAGGCTCCGATGAACAAGTACCATGCCACCATCCTGCTGGGCGTGGCCGAGATGCTGGCCACCATATTGGGTGTGATACTTATTCATTTCACGGGCAAAAGGCCTTTGGTTTTGGTTTCCACGGTGGGCACTGGCCTGTGCTTTTTTGGCACCGCCACCTATGCTCATTTCCTGAGCGAAGTGCCCGGGTTTACGGTCAACAATGTGGTGGTCAATGCCTCATCTTTAGTACCCCAACAGGCGATACTCTCGCAGGCGAATATCTCCAAGATCTTTGAGACGGAACAAAAGGCCATACGGCAGGAAGCGGAAATGTTAACTACACTATATCCGGACTTGGAGACAACTACAATGTTCCCAATGGAACCCTATAATCGCAGTAGAAGAGAAGTGAATGAGACAATGACCACCGAAGCACCCATGGACACTACCATGTGGCCAGAGCCTAGTAGCAGTGCGGTGCCCAGTTCATCTGCAGCGCCAGCAGCTTCAACGACAGCAAAGCCTCCGATTGCGGAGGACATTCTCTTGGTGGTGCCTAAGCAGGAGCACAACTATCTGGTTTGGGTGCCACTCATTCTCCTGCTGCTCTCCGCCTTCTTCTCGCATCTGGGCATCCGAATGCTTCCTTGGATATTGATTGGCGAGGTTTTTCCGGCTGAAATACGAAACACAGCCTCGGGCTTTGCCGGAGGAGTGGGCTACATATTTGGCTTTCTGGCCAACAAGCTCTTCCTGCTGATGCTGAGTGCACTGACTCTGCCGGGTACCTTTGCCTTTTACGCAACCGTGGCTTTTGTTGGAACCATTGTCCTGTACTTCACCCTGCCGGAAACGGAGGGTCGCACTTTGGGTGTAAGTATCAGATGAACTTGGTGAAATGTTATAGAAATTAACTTAATTATTCCTTAGGAAATCGAGGCGCACTTCTCCAAGAAATCCGACATGAATCTATTGCGCAAGCAGCCCAGCAATAAATTGCCCGTCAAGGATGAATCGCAATATCCTGGCAATGCTATCAATGTGGATGGAATGCAGAGCTTCCATGTGCCCATCACTTCACAGCAGCAGGCAAAGATCATACACTTACAGCAGAGCGACTTTGCGCCTCGACCGCCGAATGGGAGGACAGCGGGAGTTGGCATGGCCAATCCGGCCTTTGAGGAGAGCAATACCACGCATCTGTGAGCATCGGGAGCTGGGACTGTGAGTTGTCCAAGTCCAAGTGTGCTGTGTCCATCATCCTGTGTCAAACATTCGTTAGACGTGCTTAACATTCCAGTGATATTTCTGAGAAATAAACTTAACTACATAGATTTACATATCCTTTAAATGGTGTTGCTTCTTTAATGGTGGAAACTGATGGGGGATTGGATCTCTTCTTTATTTTGAATCATTATTTCAAGGGATTTGGTAGGAAACCCAAGGAATAACTCACTTTCTTAATGGTGGAAACTGATGGGGAATCGGTTTTCTTCTTTGTTTTGAAAAGCCAAAGGATAACTCACTTTCTTAATGGTTCAATCTGATGGGGGATTGGATCTCTTCTTTATTTCGAATCATTATTTCAAGGGATTTGCTATGAAACCCAAGGGATAACTTATTTTCTTTTAGGTGTGGATCTAATTGACAATCGTAAACCAAAGAAATTGCTACAAAAAAGGAATTAATACTTGAACATCCTTAAAAACCTTTTGCTTTCAAAATCAAAGCGACTTCTCTGTGAAATGTATTTAAATTAGCTCTTAAATCATTGTTCTTAGGTGTGGATCTAATTGATAACGTTTACAAAGCAAAGAAATCGCTACAAATGAAAATATATATATATATATATATATATAGTTTAAAACCTTTTCCTTTCCAAATCAAAGCGACTTCTCTGTGAAATGTATTTAAATTAGCTGTTAAAACATTGTTCTTACATTTAAATGTGACCAAAAAATAAAATTAAGTAAATAAATGTCCGGCAAGTTAAATAATATTTAAATTTAATGTAAAATGCAATTCCTCAGGAAGAACGGGGCGGTAACCACAACCAATTCGCACAAATTGATTGAAAAAAGCAAATAGAGAAGATCCACCAGCTAGTCTCAAGGTTTGTCAACTACTCTTTATGTGAACTTGGCTTTTGTAACTTGTATTTTAAAGCATGCTTAAACGTAATATTGTATAACACATTTCCATGGAGATATATATATGGATGTATAACTTTATATAAGATGCAGCAAGGGCACAGCACAGGTCTGTCTAGGTCTCATCGTCCTGCAGCTCAAGGAATTGTGTGCAGATGTCGCGACTGCATTCGCCCTTGTTGTTGAATAGGAATTTGTAATAATGGCCGTCCGCACAAATGGCTACAAATTGCAAATATCAAAATGAAAAAAAGAAAAGGGAACGCCATAAAATAACAAACTAAACTCACCCACAACCGAATTGGGATCGGCGCCAAAGGCACAAACACATCGTGGTCCCTGCGGTATTGAGAACTTCACAAAGCTCCATTGGCTCGAGAAATACTTGGGTATTATCGAGGATTCGCGGGGCTTGTTGTCCTCCAGGTTGAAGACGTGTATGGTGCCATGATCGGAGGCCACCACCACCATGGTGGACTGGTGGTTAAAGTTAATGCAGAAAATGTTGGCATGATTGCTGCCCCGCCTCAGTTCCGACACCTTCTTGCCGCTCTCCGTGTCAAAGATCCGGATGAGGGTGCCCTTCTCACCGGCCGTGGCCAGTCGTGTGCCCTGCAGATTCAAGGCAATACAACTGATGCCCGCCTCGTGGGCAATCACCTCCAGCGGCGCCCGTTCCGTGTTGGCAAGATCAACGATCTGAACGTGACCAGTGCGCCGGCCGGGGAAGGCGAGCAGGCTCTTGTTGCTGTGCGGACACAGGACGCACAGGCCATTGGGATTGGAGCTCGTCTCGAACACATGCAGCTGCTGCGGCTGCTGCGTGAAGGTGAATACCTTGATTACACCCTCCAGCACCACGACAATGCGATCCCTACGAAGCCGCACCGCTCGCACCGGCTGATTGAAGTCCAGCGATATGGCCGGCGATTTCTTTAGGTCGTCCCACACGATCACCTTGTTGGGCGGATACAGCGGCCGGATGCCGCCGCCCACCAAAGCCAGGTAATTGCACCTAAACAGCATCTCCACATGGCTCAGACCACCTACGAATAACAATGGATTTAGTTTTTGGGCCGTGGGAAACCCCGTGCTTTCTGTGCTTTCTCTCCGTCTCTACCTTCTGGGAAGTATTGGCGCTCCTTCTCCTTCAGCGGATCACAGTTGTAGACCCGGAATCCAGTGTCCGTTGCACAGGCAAAGCATCCTGCAACGCAATAAGTTAGCTATAGTATATGGACACCGCAGTATATGCGCATAGTTTATATGTAAACAAGCTCCTTACCCTGGTCTTGGTTAAAGGCTGCATAGAGCAGCCCATTCCCGTACGGGTTTTGCTCCGTGAGGTTCATTGCACGCTCCGCGGGATGTTGGAGACCAGGAGCCCACTAACCAATTTCGTTTCAATTGCTGGACAGAAGAGCAAAACGGACGGCAAACTACGGATGAGATGGAATTTTTTTCTTTCGTATAAAAACAATGGTTGTAGTGTGACCAAGCTGAGCGAAGTGAATCGATACCGATACCTGCCGATGTTTTGATAGCAGATTACACACGCCCACCGGCGGGTAATTTTCCTTATTTCTGCTTGAAATTGCTTGTATTTGGGTTGTTGCATATAATTAATTGTTTATTTATATGCTTAAATGTATTCACTATCTGCTTAAGCCATGGAAAAAGATATTTCAATGAGTTATCATGATATTTTTACATTTTTACGATGTTTTGATAGCAGATTACACACGCCCACCGGCGGATAAGTTTCCCTACTTTCGGCATGAAATTGCTTGTTTGTAGTTTGTTGCATTTAATTAAGAATTTATTTATGTTTATTATATATACTGAAATCCCTAGAAAAATATATTTCCATTGTATTTATTTTATTTTTGAAAGAATAACGTCTCGTTTTTACCAGTTGCAGTTACTTGTTGCATTCAAGAAAATGCAGATCCTATTTTGACGTTTATTGTTGGCTTGTTTTTAGGTTGTGGCATCTTAAAATGTATTTATTTATGTGTTTAAATTTATTGACTATATTTCCATGAGCTTTTCATGATATTTTTAAAGCCTCTCTTTTACTAGGACTCCATTGTAAATTCTTTTATCTTCCAGGAAATCCAGTTGCCCATTTTGATTTTACTCCTTGATTTATTTTAAATTTAGCTTGAGCGCCGACTCCAAACAAACTACAGACTTTATCGATAAGTGCCATCGATATTTCGACACCCCAAATGCTTCACAAAAATAGAAATAACAAGTTTTATCACTTTGCTCGGCTTTTTAAAACATGGAGTTCAGCACGGACCTCTGCTTTGCAGAGGACTCCATCGAGCCGTGCCGGACCTGCGGCATATATTTCACACATGGCCTGGACATGGACCAGCAGCTCGTAAGGCCCCTGTTCGATGCAGGTGACGCCGCATATCCCGCTGGCATGGGGGAGATCCTGGAGCAGATGTCCGCCTGGAAGATGCAGGCAAGTAAGACGACTCTTTTGAATAACCTGTGACTTAACACTCAGTCTACGTAGGTGGCGCGAGATGACGGGCGGCCGCAGTTCATGTGCATTACCTGCATTGCCGAGTTCCAGAAACTGCTCAAGTTCAAACGCAGTTGCCTGGAGACCCAGGAGCAGTTTGGCGAAATGGAGCTGCAGCGCGAGCACAACAGTGTGATAATCAAGCGCGAGATTGACGCCGAGGCGGATGAGAACGAGAAGTTCTGCGGATTTGTTTATCTCGATATATCCGACGAGGAGGCAATCAGCGATGAAGATGGCAGCAGACGCGTCTCCGCCGCCTTTGATATACCTCATGTGCCGATCAAGGAAGAGCACATGGCCCGAGTGCCGATACCCAACAAAGCCACATTCCTGCCGCCAGAGCGCAAGGAGTCTAACGATGAGCTGACCAACATGTTTTCTGCCTCAAGTGTCGATGCAAACTCC
This sequence comes from Drosophila orosa, assembly GCA_018904745.1. Taxonomy (NCBI): domain Eukaryota; kingdom Metazoa; phylum Arthropoda; class Insecta; order Diptera; family Drosophilidae; genus Drosophila; species Drosophila orosa. The sequence continues at coordinate 6,414 of JAEIIH010035682.1, forward strand.
CGCGATGACACCGATGATGAGGAGGAAGAGGAGGAGGAGGCGATCATCAAGTTTACTTACGACGATGACGCCGGCGAAGCAGCTTCTGCACTGCCACAGCCCATTAAGGAATCGCCAGCGAGTGTTTTGTGCAAGCTCTGTTCATACGATTCACCCAACGAAGAGGCGCACTTGGAACACATGCAGCGAATGCACCTGCTCAAAGACTGGGAGTGCCACATCTGCGCCAAGAAGTTTGTCAATGCCCCAGAGTCACGCCTCAAGTTTCACATGAAGTGGCACAAACTGCAGCGCCATGTCAAGTGTCCCATGTGCGGCTTCTTCTGCAGCTCCAAGGAAACACTCAAGGAGCACAAGAAGGCGGTGCACACGAGCACCAAGTGCAGTGTCTGCAGCAAAAGTAAGTGATTTGATTTTTATTGGCTACAAGTTTAAAAAACTTATAAATTAGTGCGATAGTCACAATGTAAATGTAACTATTTAATTTTTTTTGCATTAATAATGTTTACATTTATAATTTATCATTTTAGACATCCGAACGAACTTAATGCAGCGTCATTTAAGGACGCATTTGGATGGTAACTAAACTTTGAATATGTTTTTGTCAATATTACTTCACATTTTTTGTTTAAACCTCCAGAACGCCAGGCGGAACTCGAGGAAGAACTGAAGCTATTGCAACAGCAGACACAAATTTATGCGGGGACCTCTTTACCTCCAAGGGTTCCTACTGCCAGTGGAAAGCCTTTACCTCCTGCAGAATCTACACTTCCAGCGGCCTCTACAACTCTTGTAAAAGAAGACTCTTGTGTCTCTGCTAGCACAGAGGATATGGCTGCTGAAAGAGACTCCACTGTTGCCGAACATGACTCTATTTCTGCTGCAAAAGACTCCACTACTGCTGAAAGAGACTCCTTTCCTGCTGAAAGACACTCCTTTCCTGCTGAAAGAGACACCTTTCCTGCTGCAAAAGACTCCACTACTGCTGAAAGAGACCCCTTTCCTGCTGAAAAAGACTTAACTCCTGCAGAAAAAGGCTCCACTTCTGCTAAAAAAGACTCAATTTCTACGTTGAAGCCTCCTCTAGCAGATGACTCCCTTGAACCGGCATTCCTCAATGATATTTCTATCGTACAGTGTGCCTTCTGTAGCGACACCTTCAACGATACCCAGCAGCTGGAAGCTCATGTGCTGGCCACGCATAGAAGAGCGACAAAAAGACTGCATTCACCGGACAAGACACCGCCGCCGATTCAGCCGGCAAAGGTTAGAAAGCCAGAAACAGAGAGCCTGCCGCCGATGGAAGAAACAACCATGGAAATTAGCAGCTCTAGCTTAACAGACGCTAGCCTCAATGGTAGCTCTCAGAGCTGCGAAGAAAAGCAGCAAAATGAGAACAATAAATCGAAATCCTACTTGCTGTGTCCACTCTGCCACAAGACATTCAATCTGAAGTTTAAACTAAACCGCCACATGCAGAACCACAAGGCCCCATTCTGAGGCATAGCCATAATAACTTAATTGTTTTACTAATCCCTAAACTTAACTCGGAATGCTACACATTCAAATTTATGTTCCTCAAATTATGTTTTCATTTTGGAATTTCACTTTCAGTTTCAGTGATAAATCATTTAACTTTTAAGTTTAGTCGTAAGTATTACGAATTAAATGAAAAAAAAAGAACAACAACAGGCAACTCGTAGCTATAGTTTCATCTGAGTTTTATTGGGTGTGTCTCTCTATACGTAATATAATTAGTTTATAAACTGTGTTCGTGTTCTGGGAGAATTTTCTCTCTCTCTCTCTCTGTTCTCTACTTTGAAAACTTTTTCGCCTAAATAAATCGTATTACAATTTAGTTTTAAAACAAATTTTTAAGAAAAATAACCAAAGGATATGAGGGATAAACAATGTGGTTAAACAAGCCTCTCCAAAAGCCTTCCTCTTTGCAATTAATTGCCACTCCCTGTGGCCGTCTTGAGTACTTGAGTGGCCGGTATCAGTTTGGTGGCCAGCGCTTTGCCGCCGCCGCCCGCCTCTCCTCCGGCCACCGTTGTAACGGAGATTTTGCCACCAGACGCTGTGCCGGCCGTTGCCGTTGCCATTGGTATCACCTTCAAACTGGACAGGGGCTTCAGGTTGAGGCCCTGCAAACCCGGCGAAAAATACAGCTGCCCGCCATTGCCTTGCACGGCGAACACGAGATTATTCCCAGACGTTGCCGTCGTTGCCGCTGGAGATGCCGTCGTTGTGGTGGCCGTACTGGTAATCTGCTTATTAGCCACCAGAACATTCTTGGCCAGTCGCAGTGTCTGGGTGCCGCCACCAGCTCCAATAAGCAGGGTTTTAGGCGCTGTGGTTATGCCGCTGCCAGAGGAAGTGCTAACACTGTTGTTGCTGCTGCTGCTGGTGGCCAGCCGGAGCAGTTGGTTGCCCATAATAACTGTCTGTACGGGTGTAGATCCAGCAGGTCGAGCGGGAATCTGAAATAAAAGAGCCGGTGGAATTATTGAAAACGGTTTCATTTCATGCGCGACTTGAAAAAGACTGGAAAATGCCTCAAAGATGACTGATAAATGCTCTCAAAATATGTTCTTGAAATAAGAATAACCAAATTGAAATGCAATTGAAAATGTATTCCCTAGGTAATCGAAATTCAATTGAAATATGACTCGAATAAGAGTCGCTTATGGTTCAAAGAAAGGGTTATAAGAGACTCTTTTATTGGTGTCGCCGCTAGCATACTATTTGCTCCCGAAGGCAGCATCATTTATGATCAGAAAACGAGTTATAGCATATCAAACTCTTTAGATTACTCACCGCTCCCTGTAGCTTCACGGTCTGTCCGCCAATCACAATGTTCTGAGTTGTTCGCACGGCATTTCCAGTCACTGCCGCTCCAGAGACCACCGCAGCACCGGCAGCCGCTCCTGTTGAAGCCACCGTTGTGGTTGTGGCTGTGTTTGTGGTCTGGGTGATGGCTACACTATTACCGCCCAGCTGTTTTAGCTGCTTGGCATGAACCAGCAAAGGTTTACCCGGCAACACTGTAGTTTTGCCAATGATTTTGGGTATTATGGTGGTTCCACCAGCTCCTCCTACTCCTCCTCCTCCAACCACTGTCGTTGATGTTGTGGCCGTGGCATTCACAATGCGTGCCATTGTAGGCAACTGCTTGGTTGCTGCTGGCTGGTTGGGGCTCAGGGTAATCACATTACCCGCCGAGGAAGTGGCCAGATGAATTATATTGTTGCTAGTCGATGTGAGAAGCTTGCCGCCTCCAGCAGGCTGCTTTTGTATTAAACTGTCCAGGGTGATGATGTGACCCGTTCCCTGAGTGGCGTTCCCTGTCGTTGCTGTCGTTGGAGTGGCTCGAATCACACGAGTTTGGTTGGTGGCCACCACCGGTTGCTTGAAATTCTGCAGCACAATTCTCTGTTGCTGCTGCTGCGGTGATCCACTCGTGGCCGCTGTCTTGACAATAGAGCCACTACCTGGTGATGTGGCGAGTATTTTGGGTGCAGTTTTCGTCAGCGCCTGGAATACAATTTTCTTGTTCGACGAAATGGCCGTGTTGCCTGTCAGGAAATTGGGTTTTTCGCTTATTAATTATTGAATTTAATTACTTTTGAGCTTTGTACTTACCCACAATGATCCTTTGCTGCGGTGAGCCTTGGGCTGGACTAACGCTGCTGTTCACCTTCACCTGCTTTAGCTGTTGCTGTTGGAGACTGGCAAAAGCCTGGGGCGACATCTTTACAATGGTTCCGCCACCGGGAACGGGGGAACTTATCGTCGTCGTTGTCGTCGCCGTGGTTAAAGCTTCTGTGGCGGAAATACTCGTCACTGGTTTGCTGGCCACAATCGAAACGGCGCCAATCTTTTGTTGAACTGGTCGCACCGTCTGGGATTGGGGCACCATGCGGGGACCAAGAATCTGCACAGAGGCTGGCTTTGACGTAGTCACCGTGGGATTTCCAGCGGGCAACAGTCGTATGATGTTCTTGGGCATCTGAGGACGTGGCGTAATGGTCAGAGGCTTGGCTTTTCCAGCCACCGGTTGTACCTGCAGCTGCATTTGTAACTGCTGCTGCTGCTGCTGCTGTTGTTGCTGCTGCTGCTGCTGCTGCTCCATGGGTATGATAAAGTTACCTATCTTTGAGTTGGCAACGGGCTTCTTGATGGTCAGCTTCTTGGTTACCACCGAGGGTGGCGTGGATCCCATTGTTTGACTCGGTGTCGTGGCCACATGCACTGTTTGCAAGCCACTTGGCGTAGACACCAAAATGGGAGTGGTGTTGCGCGTGGGACTGATCTTGGAGATCGCCGAGAAGTTGCCAGCAGCCTTGGCAGTAGCCAGCGGTCGTTGTACGGTCGTTGGTGCAGGAATGGGTAGAGCCACCGGCTTGAGCAGAGATTTCTGTACCTGCTGTAGGGTATTTTGACTCAGATTCGGATTGGGATTGGCTGAGGGAGAGGAAGAGGAGGAGGAGGAGGCTGCTGCCACTATCGTTGCCACACTGCCAGTGCCGGGCGGTATGTGATACTTCAGAGGGGGAACTGGCGGGCATTTAACGCCCACTGGCTTCTTCACCTGCAAAAGAGGAATCGTGGGAACTGGTGACACCACTGCAGGCACCAAGGCAGGCAGCTGCTCCGGCTGCTGGTGGACGTCCAGCAGCAACCCAGTTGCTTCCCTGCCGTCGGCATTCTTTGGCCTGGTCAACTGTTTGCGCTGCTGTTGCTTCTGCTTCACCAATGATTGGTTCTGTCGATGCATCCTCTCAAACTCCCCCTCGCTGCGACTGCGGTGTAAGTAAATCCAAATCTTTCGCCTGGCATCGTACTTCACACAAGGATCCTGACCGCCATGCATGCGATCCAAGGCTCCACTCACGATGGTCTGGAGTACATTATCCGCCGCCTGTTGGCTTACATACTGCGAACACTTGAGCAGCTCGGAGATATCGGCGCGGGTACCCTCTCCATTGGGCAGCCGCGCAGTGGCATCTCTCACGAGTGTTAGGATGGTCACGAAAGGCGGCCGGTCGTCCACCATCACAGCATGACCTCTCGCCTTGTTCAGCGGCAAACTTTGCGTGTAAATTCCCTTGACAGGCCCCACCACACTCTCGTAACCGTTGAGCCGGTAGGTGAACGGCCTGTGTGGATATTCAAAGCGTATACGCTCCTGTCGCTGGAACTCCAGGATCTCCGCCTGGCTGGCCGTGCGCACAGTCCAGGTGGTGGGACATCTGGGCGGCGGCGTGGGCGATGCATCCACCAGATTCAAGTAGGCATTCGAGTTGAGTACTGGACTCAGTTGCGACTGCTCCTCCCGTTGGCTTCTCAGCCAGCTGTGGCACAGGCCCAGGAGTCGCGTGTCCGAGTCTCGGCCAGCGCCTATCCACTGGTAGATCCCCAGCTGCGTCTTGTGCTCAATGTACGGCACATATTCCGGCGGCAGGGAGCCAAAGTCACCGGACAAGAAATTAACGCCCGATTGCAGCAGCTTGGACCAATCCGGCACAGAGCGTTGCCAGTCGCCAGTCGTGGGTATGGCCGCGTCCGAGTTGATTTCCCGCCAGCTGGACACCAGGATTTGTAGTTCGCCGTAGGTCAGACGGTGCTGTGGCGTGGACACAAACAGATCGCGCAGCAGCGAGAAGAAGGAGGCAGGACGGGGTGAGGCCGGTGGCCGGATAAGCAGTTCCCTGGTGGGACTGCCGGTGATATGGCCAGCAGTGGCAGCCGGCAGATTGCTGCTGGCGAGATTATTGGGCAGCGTGGGACTCGGACTGGAGGTACCAATCGGTCCATTCAACGGCTCTAGCTTGGGCACAGGCTGGGGAGGCAGAGCAACAACTGCAGATGCGGGTGCTAGTTTCTTTGGCATGCTCTTTGTGGGCTCCTGCTGCTGCTCCGGCTGGTGGTCCTCTGGCGCCCGACGACCATACACCTGCTGCGGTTCATCCAGCAGCATGGGTTCTGCCTCTTCCGCAAACTCCGACTTGTTCGTCGAGGCCCCGCCAATGGGTACCAAGGCCGGTGGCTCGGGATTGAGGCGAGCCATCAACGCCTTTGGCTTTCGGCCGGGCTTGAAGCTGCCCACGAACTGGGCCCGGGTGCAAATGTCGCGCAGGCGCACCTCTGAGGTGTCGAACTCGGGACTGTCCTGTAATAAAGAATTGATTTACTTCAGTTGATGTTTCCATTCTTTTTTTGGCTTTAAAGTTATATCTTCTCCCACTTACCGGCTGCTCCACCTTCCGGCGCTTGTAATCCCTCAAATACTTTCGGAAATTCTTGTCATTCAACTGGGGAATCCTTTCCTCTTGCATAAAGCGCAGCACCTGCTCATCGTCCACGCCTGGGCGCCGCTTAAAGAACGTATTGTAAATGCATTTCTTGTCCACCGCATTCGAGGGTCGCCCCGGTCCCACCGGTTCCGGTGCCCTTGGCTCCTCCAGTTTAAACTCCAGCGGCGTCTTGGCCAGACGCTCAACTAGCTGCGAGCACTCCTCATCCTCCTCATCCTCCTCGGCACTTATGTCGCCCACCTTGAGGTCACATTCGCCCACAAGTTCCACAAGCTCTTGGGCATAGCGTTTCTTGGCTCGTTGCGAGCAGAAACGATTCTCCATCGACAGCGTTGGGGGTTTCCGTTTGCGGGGCCTTGGTCGCGGCAGGGATTTGCCAAAGGCTCCTTCGGCGGGCGGGGCAGAGGTGTAAGCATGCTGCAGCAGTTGCTCCCTGGAGAGGAATAGCTCCTTGGCCAGCTGGCTGAGACGCTCGGCCTGTTGAAAACGGAATTCCCTGCGGCTCGAGTGTTGAATGCTCCGGCGCAGCTGTAGGACATCCGGGCGCAGGTTGCCCTCCTCCAGTTGACGCTGCAGCTGGAGCAGCGGGGATTGGCCAAAGCGCTGAAGGCCGCCGTTGAAGAGCTGCACCAAGGTGCGCTGCTGCTCGGCGCTCGCCTGCGCCTGACCGGACACCAGGCTGGTGAAGTCCGGCAGCAGCGGCTGCAGGCGGGCCTGGACGTGGTGGGGCAACAGCTGCCAGGTCTCCATGGAGAAGAACTCGTGGAATATCGCCGAATTCTCGCACAAGCCTCGCGGCAATCTGAAGATGTCCCTGCCGCTGAGCTGGGCCAGCTCCAGCTCGTCCGACTGGCAGGTGGTGGTGTCGTCCTCCGTCTCCGAGCCGGAGTCAGAGAGGTCCTCGTCCTCGTCCTGATCCTCCTCCAGCGAACCATCGCTCGCCGAGGAGCTGCTGCTGCTGCTGCTCGAGACACGACTCCGCTGGCTGCTGGCAGAGCTGCTGCCACTGCTGCTGTCGCTCATCCGGCCATCCGCCTCCTCCTCCTCCTCGGACTCGACACTTCGACTGGCATTCGGATTCGGAATTGGATTTGGCTTTGGACTCGGCCTGGGCATGGTGTTTACGTTTAGGTTGCTGCTCATCGCCACCAGTTCGTCAGCAGATTTTTTCCGGAACAGCGCCGCGATTTTTTCTCTACACTAATTTACAATTCTTGTCTCTTACGCCGCTGCTGGTCCTGCCTCGTTATATCAATCATGGCATTAGCTGGTTGTTTTCTTCTTTTTTTATTGCTTCGCAGCATGTTTTCTCTACGATTTTTTCAGCATTCCTCGCGCAACGCGTGCATTTCGTAGCCAGTTGGCAGGCCGCCGCTACACGCTAGTGGTGAGCCGATGTCGCGGTGGTGGTTTTTCAAGTTTTATGCAATATAAACAAATAGTTTTTCGTTCATTTTAAGGGTTAATAATTGCTGCAGTGACGCAACGCTGCTGTCAGTGTGTCTTTGGAGTGTTATGACATTTGTGCACTGCGCGAAAAAATATCAAAAAAATGTAGTTTGATGCCAGCTAGGGATGAGACGATAGTGATGATTTTCAATACTGTGACTGGGATGAGATTTTCAATACTGCGACTGTTTTCGGTTCTTGGCTCGTTATCGTTTTCAAATTTGCAACATTACCATATTCACAATACTAATTCGGTTTTAAGTAATAAGGTCACATTAAATATTTGGTTAACTTTGTTTCAGTTTTAATAAATAAAATTTTCAAAATTCCAGGTTTTTGATAGTTTTTTCGGTTTTTTTATTTATCATTTAAATAATTGGAAATTGCAATGTAACAAATATTGAACTGAGGTAATAAATCTTAATGATGAATAAATTTTAAAAGACAAAATATATAGTATATAAAAATATGTATTAATTATAAAGAAGTTTATTCATATATATTTTTGAATAACATACCTTTGAAGAAGCTTTCAATTTTAATTAATTCTAATAAATTGCTCTTCGGTAAATAAAGTACAAACTTTACGGAGAACAGAAAAGTTTTAAGCCGTGAATAATTTTCAAAAAATAATAATAATTTATAAACAGTGTTCTAAAAGGTTTTTACCTCAATGTAATGCGAAATTACGTGTTCCACAATTCCTAAAATACTTGTCATAAATAAAAACCCCGTAAAATTCAGCAAAATAGGACAAAATATAGTAAGTAAAAATAACGTTAACAAAACCGTGACTGTAATCACAGCCGAGCACCAAGAAGTGCCACTCACCCGGACCCGCGGCCACACCGAGATTCCCTGTGTATACCCAGAAAGCAGCGGCTTTTCGCTGGCTTGCAACAATTTTTCCGCTGTGAAATTAACAATTAATAAATCGCAAAAGGGAGCTCAATTAAGCACCTGAGCGTCATGGATTCCCCAAGCGTCCACTAGCAGGTGAATAACTCCCTAAAGAGTCATCAAAAAGCGTTATTTGACGGCACCAACGAGTGGTTTGTCGAATAAATAATAAATGTTCCATATAGTGCCGACGCCACAAAAAGAGACAGACGCAGATTGCAAAAAAAAGGAAAAAAAAAAATAGTGAAAGAAAAGAGAACAAGAGGGAGAAAAGAAGAAGACAAGAAGAAGAAGAAGAAGGAGCGAAGCGTAGAACGCGCGGCAAATACCAAGAAAAAAAAACCATTAGTTTTTGTTTGTGTTCAATAGAAAAAGTAACGCCATCCAACCGCATTTCTTGCAGATAAATTGACGTGCTGAGCGGACAAATCCGCCGGTTACCTATGGGAAAGAAAAAGACCGACGCCCGTGACACAGATGCCGCCTCAACCACCCCGCTGACCACAGACAACTCCACGTCCGAATCGGAATCTGATTCGTACTCTGATTCCAGTGTCAAGGCAAAGCGAAAATCAAAGCAACGGGTACACAATAATAATGTCAAACGGGCTAAAATCATTAGCAACAGCCGCAGCAGCTCCAGCTCCGAAACCGAGCGAGCAGTAGCTAGTTCTGTGGAAGACGCTGATCAAAAGCCCGTTCCCAAAATACGAATTGTGCCGCTGGCACAGCTGCTGGCCAGTCCCAAGAACAAGAGGAGGAGTCACCTCAAGGAGGAGGAGCAGGAGGAGTCCAGCAATCTTGGCCAATTTCGCATTAGGCCGCTGGAACAGCTGCTAGCCAGTCCATCGCCTGACCAGTCGAAACTTCGGCCACTGCACAAGCTGCTAGCCAGTCCCAACAACCAACGGCCCAAGGACAAGTCGCAGGAGTCGCGTTCTGTTTTGCCAGCGCGTAGAACTCGCAACAAGAACATTTCTATCATCGACCTAAGCACCAGTGAGGAGGAAGAGGATATTCCGTCGCTTAAACAAGTTGAAACAAAGACAGCAGCCAGCAAAAAGTCCTCCAAAGAGAGCTCTTCTCGAGAAAAGAGGTCTGAAAGCAGAATAGTCTCCTCCAGCGAGGACGAGGAGAATCTTTTGGTTCCTCTGGTTAAAAAGAAGCAGGAATCGGAGAACTCCAAGGAAACAGCCAGCAAAAAGTCCTCCAAGGCGAGTTCTTCTCGAGAAAAGAGGTCTGAAAGCAGAATAGTCTCCTCCAGCGAGGACGAGGAGAATCTTTTGGTTCCTCTGGTTAAAAAGAAGGAGGAATCCAAGCTAACAGCCAGCAAAAAGTCCTCGAAAGCCAGCTCTCCTCTAGAAAAGAGTCCCAAACACTTGACAGTCTCCTCCAGCGAGGACGAGGAGATTTTTTTGTTTCCATTGGTAAAAAAGAACAAGGAAAAACCACAGAAGAAGGAACCACTGAAGAACGGCAAAAGCAAGCGGCTAGAGGAGCGCAGGGAGTCTACAAACAGCGAAAGATCCCGGCCAGCCAGCGCTTCACGCTCTGTTACTCCAGCAAGCAAGGAGTCCTCGAAGACCAGAGAATTCCCAGTCAACGGAAAGTCCACGAAAACCAAGCGCTGTGTGGTTCGCTTGAAGCGTGTCACCTTACCAAATCCCAAGCCAAAACCCGCCCCAAAACAGCCTAAAATGAGCACAGATTCCGAGGAGGCGGCTACCACCTCCAAGAAAAGTCGGCAGCGGCGTTCGAAAAGCGAAAGCGAACCGGACTCTGACTTTGAGGCTTTAATAGAACAAGTAGACTCCGAAGAGGAGGAGGAGGAGGCAGAGGACAAGAAGACAACCGAGGATGAGGCGGAGGAGGAGGTGCCCAGCAGCGACAGCGAGGTGATACCGCAGCGCAAGCGGCGCAAGGCCAAAAGCGACTCGGACAAGGGCTCCTCCGACTTTGAACCGGATGAGAAGACGTCCGCCAAGAAGAAGCGCAAGCGGATCAAGAAGAACTCCAGCGGCGAGAGTGACGATGATGGCGATGATGAGAAGCAAAAGAACAAGCGCAAGCACATTCGAAAGATCATCAAGACGAAGGATTTAGATGTGAGCACCAAGGAGGCGGCCAAAGAGGAGGATGACAGAAAGAGGCGCATCGAAGAGCGCCAGAAGCTGTACAATCGCATCTTTGAAAAGTCAGAGAGCATTGAAATTAACGAACTCGTACTGGACTTCGATGAGGAATCGAAAAAGGCTTTGCTGCAGGTGGACAAGGGATTGGTGAAGAAGCTAAAACCCCATCAGATGGCAGGCGTCAAGTTCATGTGGGATGCCTGCTTTGAGACGCTGAAGGATGCCGAAGAGAAGCCCGGCTCTGGCTGCATTCTAGCCCATTGTATGGGTCTGGGCAAGACCCTACAGGTGGTAACCTTATCGCACACTCTGCTGGTGAACTCAAGTCGCACGGGTGTTGAGCGCGTCTTGGTTATTTCGCCGTTAAGTACGGTGAATAATTGGGCTCGCGAGTTTCAGCAGTGGATGAAGTTTGCCAATCGCAGGGACATCGAGGTGTATGACATCTCCCGCTACAAGGACAAGCCAACGCGCATCTTTAAGCTCAACGAATGGTTTAATGAGGGCGGCGTCTGCATTCTCGGCTACGACATGTACCGCATTCTCTCCAACGAAAAGGCCAAGGGTTTGCGCAAGAAGCAACGCGAGCAGCTACAACAGGCCCTGGCCGACCCTGGGCCGGATTTGGTTGTCTGTGACGAGGGGCATCTGCTGAAGAATGAGAAGACGTCGATTAGCAAGGCTGTCACCCGAATGCGCACCAAGCGGCGGGTTGTCCTCACCGGCACACCGCTACAAAATAATCTCAGAGAATACTATTGCATGATTCAGTTTGTGAAACCGAATCTGCTGGGCACATACAAGGAGTACATGAACCGCTTTGTGAATCCCATCAGCAATGGCCAGTACACGGACTCCACGGAGCGGGATCTGCGCCTCATGAAGCATCGTTCGCACATTCTGCACAAGCTGCTCGAGGGTTGCATTCAGCGCCGGGATTACTCCGTTCTGGCTCCCTATTTGCCGCCCAAGCACGAGTATGTGGTATACACGACGCTGTCGGAGTTACAGCAGCAGCTTTATGGTTACTACATGACCACGCATCGCGAGCAAAGCAGCTCTGATATCTGTGGCAAGGGTGCTCGGTTATTCCAGGACTTTCAGGATCTACGACGCATCTGGACGCACCCCATGAACCTGCGGGTTAATAGCGACAATGTGATTGCTAAGCGGCTGCTCAGCAACGATGATTCGGATATTGATGGTTTTATTTGCGACGAGACCGATGAGGAGGAGGCCGCCTCCAATTCGTCAGACAGTTGTGACTCCTTCAAGTCGGATGCCAGCATGTCGGGATTGGCCAATGCTGGCAAGGCGAAAAAGCGAAAGACTCGCAATGGTAACAACAACAATGCGGGCAACGCTGACAGCGATTCCGATTTGGAGCTGTTGAGCGGTTTGCCAAGTGGACCCAGTGTCCAGAAGGATGATCCCTCCGAGTGGTGGAAGCCGTTCGTCGAAGAGCGAGAGCTAAACAATGTCCACCATTCCCCCAAGCTTCTAATTCTGCTGCGACTGCTGCAGGAATGCGAGGCCATTGGCGACAAACTGCTTGTCTTCTCCCAGTCCCTGCAGTCGCTGGACGTCATTGAGCACTTTCTGTCGCTGGTGGACAGCAACACTAAGAACTACGAGTTTGAGGGTGAGTTTTGCGTTCTCATTTCGGTGTTTTAAAGTGTTACTAATATCAAATTCTTGTAGGTGACGTGGGCGACTTCAAGGGCTGCTGGACGAACGGCAAGGACTACTTCCGGCTGGACGGCAGCTGTAGCGTTGAGCAGCGCGAGGCCATGTGCAAGCAATTCAACAATATAACCAATTTGCGTGCCCGCCTCTTTCTCATTTCCACGCGTGCCGGTGGCCTGGGCATTAATCTGGTGGCTGCCAATCGTGTGGTCATCTTTGATGTCTCCTGGAATCCCTCGCACGACACCCAAAGCATATTCCGTGTGTATCGCTTTGGGCAGATCAAACCGTGCTACATTTACCGCCTGATAGCCATGGGCACCATGGAGCAGAAGGTGTACGAACGGCAGGTGGCCAAACAGGCCACGGCCAAGCGGGTGATCGATGAGCAGCAGATCTCGCGGCACTACAACCAAACCGACCTGATGGAGCTGTACTCGTACGAGCTGAAGCCGAGCGCAGAGCGTGAGATGCCCATTCTGCCCAAAGATCGGCTGTTTGCCGAGATACTCACCGAGCACGACAAGCTGATCTTCAAGTACCACGAGCATGACTCACTGCTGGAACAGGAGGAGCACGAGAATCTAACGGAGGAGGAGCGCAAGTCGGCCTGGGCCGAGTACGAGGCGGAGAAGACGCGCACCGTCCAGGCGTCACAGTACATGAGCTACGATAGGAATGCCTTTGGCAATCAGGTGATGGGACAGTTTGGCAATGCCTCCGGCAGCGTGACCTCCAACAAGATCTTTGGCTTCCGCTCCGACATACTGCTGCAGCTGCTGAACATGAAGATATCCAAAGATCATCAGGAGCTCACCCAGAACCAGGTCATACAGCTGGTGCCCACCTATCTGCAGCAGCTGTACAACGAGATGAACAACGGCGACCCGACCATGTACAAGGATCTGCTCGAACTGCATCATAACATCAGGCATCCCAGCGGGATGTATATGAATCCGCTGCTCTATGCCAACCAGCAGTCCTCGTCGGCTGGCTACAATCAGGGCAGCGGCGGTATGCCGCCGACTGGATCGGCAGCAACCGGAGCACCTGCTCCGGGCTTCGAACCGGACAAGGTATACGAGATCGACTAAGAACCGAATTGAATTGGTTACTCTTTAATTGTAATAGTAATAGGTAATTTGTCGACCTTGTCGATCTTTCCCTTTCGAACTTGCAAGTTACAAATTGTGGTTTTTCCTATCTAATTAATTACCAATTACCATTTAACCCATAAACACCAGCATAAGATTGTATTTGCTATCAACTCTCTCAGTTATTAAGTTCAAAACTGTCCTAATTCATGTGTAGACTTACATTTAGATACAAGTTTAAAGAAGAGGAAGGCAACATTATGATTTAAACACATATGATTACTGATTACACTATATAGATCTTGGCTATATGCATACATACATAGCGCGGATCCGGCTAGGAGACGCAGGAATTTAAATTAACACGCGACAAGATAACAAAACAATAAATAAATGGCACAGATATTATAAATAAATGCGCAACGATTTCTTTTTCGATTGTAATATGTTTTACAGGTGTTACAGGAAGTGGGGGAACGCAGGATGGTCTATTTTTTTATCCCTGCAGAACCATTCATCATCATTTCATCACACTTTCGTCAACGGGAGTGAAGGAACGCAAGATGGTCTAGTTTTATAGTTAAGGGAAATGGGAATATACTTTTCTAATAGTTTACAATGCGCTGAACTCAAATCTGGCCTCAAAAAAGGTCTTATAAGTCAGGTTTTCAAAATATTTCAACTTAAAAGTTATAAGTAAATCAGTTTTTGGGTACTTTTGAGTTGCTGTAACTTCTAAACGGATTTTTTTCTCAAGAAGATCGTTAAAGCATCTTAAATTATTGATCTTGGCCATCAAAATTAGTTTTTAAAACTTGGAAAAATCTTTATTGATATCCGAGATATCGTCCTTGGAAGTGATATCCATATTTTCCCATAAAAATGATCAAATTCGTCAAAAGTATGGATACAACAACAAGATTTTTACAAATTTTAAAAACTGATTTTAAATAGCAAAAACCGTTCTTTAAGAATCGGAGCTAATTGTCTTGAGAAAAATATTCTAATTAAAGTTACAGAACCTCAAATGTACCCAACAAAACGTATATTTAGTCATTTAGGTTACAATATCTCGAAAACTTGACGTATAAACATTTTTTTGAGGATTTTTTTGTCGGCCTTAATTATCCACGTTCTAGGCTTTCGTTGCCTGTTTCCCAGCTTTAAATATGTTTTATATGCCTTAAAAAAGTCATAAAACCAACAGAAACCCAACATATTCCCAGTATATATAAACTTTTTATTGAACTACACAAAATATACAAGAGATACTAAAAGCCGAGGTCTAAAGCAAAAGTTACAAGCTAAAATAAAGAATCCCCCACTCCTTACTTGGGCGGCAGCTTACCCATCATGCGGAGCTGCTGCATCTGCTGTGCCTGCAGCAAGTGCTGCGGACTCGGTTGCATGGCCCCGACCGGAGGCATGCCGCCCGGCGGCATTCCTTGCATCATTCCCGGCCTGGGCGGCCCTCCGCCCATGGGCGACATTCCACCGCCGGGGCCCTGGAGCATGCCAGCGCCAATGGGCGGAGTGGGTCGACTGTGCACCCCCTGCTGGATGTCGGAGAGGCAGGCCTTCCACTCCTCCAGGCGGTTGTAGTGCTTTTGGAGCAGCGCCTCCTTGCGCTGAATTTCGATGCTCAGGTCCTGGTTCTCGTCCTTGATCAGCATGTAGGGCTTCAGCGTGGAGACAAGGAAGCGCTTCTGCAGGAAGAAGGCCTCCATTTGGCGGGCAACGTCAATGAAACGATTGGTGGTCTTTTGCACTTCCAGCTCGATTTCCTCCTTGTTTGTCCCGGAATTTGGTTCCTGCTTGGTCAGCGACAGCAGACACGACTGGAAGGCCTCCTCGAACTCGTCCATAAGGTTACCGCCGCCGGGCTCGTTGCTGGCCATGATTTTAGATGTAATTTATGTTTTGAATGTGGAGTTTTTAACAATATAAACAATTTCTGCCGGTCGGCGTAGAGGAAAAACAAAATGCAGGCAGGGTTGCCAACTCTTGTAAATTTGTAAGTAGGGATGACACTCTAGAGCAAGTTTCATCGAAATCGATTTTCAAGAAGTCGGATATTTTATTTATATTTATTAAAATTTTTCTTTTTAATTCTTATGAGTTGTTTAATAATTTAGTTTTGTATTTTAATTTTCAATCCCGATATCGATATCAATTTTAAGAAGTCTTAAATTTTACTTTTTTCTCTTTTAATGTTTTTTTTATATTTCTTTTCATTTATTTAATTTGTATCTCTTTTAAACTATTTTCTTAAATTTTTCAAAGTTATTAAATAATTTAATTTGTTATTTTAATTTTAAATCCTGAATATAAATACTACTGGGAATATTTAGAGTTATCAAGACGTTTTTGTAATAATTGGTGGTGCTTGTGTAAATATAAATTTTAATTTCTTATGAAATAAATGAATACTCTTAAAATAGCCTGAAATTGTTAAATTTTCCAAGTAGTTGATAACGGCTTTGAAAATCGATTGTTTCGATCGCTTTCCAGCCATCTCTAGTCAGGCATGCCGCCTGCAGCAGTTTATGTAAACAAATTAAACGTCCAATTAAATCATATATCGTAATGACCAACCGCATAATTCAGCGCTGCCTGCACACGGCTCGCTCCTGTCTCCTGGCCCGAGCTCCCCGACGGGCCAATCCCGGCCTGGGCTACCAACTACAGCAGCTGCAGGAGCAGCACCCGGCGCAGTCCAGTGAAGCCAACGAGGATTATGCCGACCTGGAGTCGGACTTCATGGGCGTCCAGAAGACGCATCGCCAGCATGAGCAGGAGCTGCAACAGCATCGCGATCGCATTCGCCAGTTTATGATTAAACACAAGTATTTCCGCGACGCCAAGTTACCCAATCTTTTGCTGCACGCGGAAAAGGAACAAATGCGTCTGCTCCACGAACGGGATCCGGAGGAGTGGAGCGTAGAGCGGCTGGCGGAGAGCTTTCCCGCCACTCCCGACATTGTGCAGAAAATCCTACGCGCCAAGTGGCGTCCAAGGAGTGTGCAAAGGATCCGCTCGCACGACGAGACTGTTGTGCGAAACTGGCAACAGCTAAAAACGGGCAACAATGAGGACTTTAAACTGCCACCTGCTCTCCTCGAGCATCTGCAGAAGTTTGCAGAGCGCAGGCGACAGGATTTGAAGGAGTTGAAACCAGAAAACTGGCCCACAAGACCACAGTTGCCTGTTCCCCAGGCAAATGAGTTCAGGAAGCTGCTGGGAAGCACGTCTAAAGCGAGTCAGGAGGAGCAAGTAGCACCACAACTCATGTCGGGCTATGCAGCTCCACCCGCAGCTGCCGAAGATGAAACCTATCTGCTGGACAAAGTTCGTAACAAGCGTAAAATGCGACTGCAGGAACTTAAAGAACTAAAGCTGGTAGAGTCTGTTCCTACAATTCAAGAGACACCTCAACGCCCCCTTGAGAATCCCAGTGGCACTGGCTTTCTGCCTAGTTTTGTGCCCAAATTCGCCAGCAGCGAGATTGTCATCAGTGCGGCGGATCAGCGAAAATATGAGATAACTCAGGTGAAAACCCGCATTGTCATACCGCGGAAGCTGCATCGTCCGGGCGCCACATACCGAGTTGAGGATGCCTACTACGATGATGATGGCGAGCTGCTCTACCGCGTTCCCGGAATGACTGGAAAAGCAGAAACTCATTAAACTTTTGTGCTGTTTTTAATATAAATTGTTAGAACTTTGTTATATAAAAAAATATACACATATAAAGCGTAATTTTACACAGATTCTGTTGGTCATGGTTAATGATTAAAGGCGGCAGCGATGAGATCACTGCCCGCCATTAGAGAGTCCGAAGCCACTGTGATCTGGGCTCCCGTCAGTTTTGCCACAAAATCGCAGGCTGCAATCTCTGCATAACTGGCACCGCCAATCACAAAAACAAAGAGATTCCTCAGACGCAAGGGGAAAACATCCTGCACATCAGCAGCTCCAGTCGTCTTCATTTGGTTAGCATAAGCCTTGGGCGTGATTTTACCACTTTCCAAATGCAAATGCAAACCCTCAATCATGGCCAACTTTGAGGCCAGCTCTTCGGCACTGTTGGTTTTCAACAAAATCGAACAGAGCTGCGCCACCAGGGGTATATACGTCCCATTGAACACAAAACTGGGACAGGATTGCAGGCCACCCGCCTGGTTTTTAGCGGAAGAGGCTACCGCGTTGCCATCCTGACCATCGCCAAAGGAGGTGAGTAGCTTCAGGCGATTGGCATTCGCTTGGAACTCGGTTTGTTGGAATTTCGGCAACGGAAGATTGGACAGCAGCTTCGTTGTAGTTGGAGCCTTTTTTTCCACTAAAAGTTGTGGCAGGAGTCCAGCCTGTGCCAACTGCTGAAACACACTCAACTCCTGGTGTCCAAACAGGTTGCAATAGTTCCTGGCAAAGCTCTGCAACTCCTCGGGCGCCAGGCCGACACAATGATGCAGCAGGCACAGCAATCGAAGTGTATTAAAGCGTTGGCCATCGGTGGTAAGTAGTTCGTCAATTTCAGACAACAATCGCTTCCTGGACACATTATTCAGTATATCCTCCTCCAAGGTTTGCAATCTTCTAAAGTTTCCCATCATTTTGATGACAATCTCGCTGGCATTCAAATGCCTTAGGACCTTGGCCTTTAGTTCGGTGAGTTTGGGCAGCTTCCTGGCCACATAGTCATGCATCTCGTCCAGCTGCATGTCATTGAGCTTTTGCAGTTCCAATCCCAAGGCCTTGACCTGTGCGCGAATCAAGCTGCTCACCTGAGCAAAGTGCTTGTAACGATTATCGCCGTAGATCTCATCGGAGGCAGAGTTCAGGCGAATGGAGCAGGGCTTGGCCACTCCTCCCTTGGAGGTCTTACCCTGCAGTAATTCCACCCGCTGACTGCTGATCTTGTTCTTTGAGTTATCCACCAGAATCTCGCCAGAACGCTGCTGGAAAACCTCGAGGAGGAGGCCTGCATAAATGGCTGGGGTGAGCAAGCTGGCGGGGTAGTCCTTATCCCGATCAATAATCAGCCAGCCGCCATAGTCTGGTGAAGTTGTTGGCTGAGGCACTTTCCCCAGCGCCTGTAGCATCTGCAGCAGCTGAGCAGAGTGACTTCCAAAGCTAAGAATCACTGAAGGTTGCCCGCAAATCATTTGCAGCAATCGCAGACTTTGAGCCACCGCAGGCAGCGGGGAACTGTTGCCCTGCAGGTAGAGGCACTCGTAGAGCTGTAAAAAATGAGATCTTATTATCTCCTGATAGTTTCTTTACATCTACTCACATTGGGCAGCTCCAAGCTAAGCACTCCCTGGTCAAAATATATAAAATCCCAGTTGTAGTGATGCAGCTGCACCAATCCCCAAAGACCCGCTTGCTCGAGGAGCGTCTGGAAGTAGGAATAACAACTGGGCACGCACACAATGTGGTACATCTTCAGGGAGATGTCCGGCATCTCCTCCAAGGCCACCAGCTGCAATTGCCTGAGCAGCGTTTGAAATGTGCCCAAAACACTGCGAATCATATAAATGTGAACTTGATCCGCGGATCGCGGCAAGGATTGGGCCGCATCATGCTTGTAGATTCTCTGGATACCTTTTAATCTGCAAAATTGACAGTATTTGCCTTAAAATAAAATAAACAACTCATTTTAATAGGAATTACTTGAGCCAGGAGGCGGTGCAAACATGTTCCAGTGGCTTGATCAACGCTGGCTCCAAAATCAACTCCTTTTTTCCAGGTATGGAGCATAGTATCGCTTGGAGCTGCAAGTGGACATGTAAATTGGTTAACACGTATACATATTTGATCTGGTTTTACCTTTTCCTGAGCCACCAGTTGAAATCCCTGCAGTTTTTTGTCCAGCGTCACATCCATTCTTGCACCAAAACAACACAAACAGCTGATGGCAGGGTGCGGTCAAGGTGACGCAATGAAAAGATTGTGAGGTGGTAAACGATTTGCTTGTTTTATGCTTACAAATATAAGAAGAAGATGAAATATAAGAAATACAAATATTTTTAAATATATATTCTCAGTAAAGTTAACTAAATTGATTAATATTAATCTCCTATTGTATGCCTGAATTATTTCTTATTTGCCACTTGTGACGTCACACCCATTTTACTGGACTTTGTGTGAATGGCAAATCTCTCACTGGTAGCTGACAGTGCTGCCAGCTTATCTTTTTCTCTAGCTATATCTAGCATTTTTGAAAATAAAAAAGCTAACCTTTAGCCTTAAAAATATTGTTTTTAATATTTATTTAGCCTTAAAAAGATTGTTTTTAATATTTATTTAGCATATGTTAGCAATAATTGCATTAATAATTAAGATCTTGCTCTTGCTGTTAATTTAATTTTAAAATCAACTCATCAGTTTTCTCAAAGTTCTTGCATTTTTTGAATATTTTTAAATGAATCTGTTTATTAAAATAATCCCTGGTGTTTTGCTGAAATCAGCGATTAAACAGCTAGCCGCGA